>SJYQ01001839.1:361989-382455 GCA_006410935.1 Redunca redunca | reverse complement strand
ACCCACCACCACCAGCACCACCACCACCAAATCTAATTTCCGCCTAAATAAGTTAAGGCACTGTAGTCCAGGAAAATAAACCCTCAAATCCTAAATCAAAAAGATATCCACTTGTCACCATTACAAATATGAAGAATCCACCATAGGCAATGACTAGGATCTTTCTCAGTGAACCACATTTGACTTAATTAAAAATCCTCTGAATATTTCAAAAGTAGGATATGAGTTATTTCAGGCAAAATCCAAAACAGCATTAAAATTCCTCAACTGCTTAAATATTAAACATATTTTTATTTCCTCATTAGTCAGAGAGTAACAGAAGTGTTAAATCTGGCTGCATGCAGCAGGAGGGCGGGATGCTGTTTGTAACTTCCAAAATTATTTTTAGAACAAATACATTCAATATACCAACAGCCTTGATTCTTCTTACAGAGTTCACAACACCCACAGTGTCTATGCCATATGCTGAAGATTTTTATTCCAATTGAGATGATTAATTTTTTTGATTAAACAGTAAAGGAAAAAACTGGGAGCACTCTAGTTATATACCTAAACAGAATATACTTTTCTCTATCTGAAGTTTGAAGAGAGCAAAATGTAACAGGGCTTGCTGACAGGGCCAAGCCAACCATAAAGTTTATTTTCACAAAACTAAGCTACTAAGTTAAACCTTCAAGGTTCAGCGCTTGACAGCTACTAAGTTAAACCTTCAAGGTTCAGCGCTTGACACAGTCTCCCAGAACTGCCAAAGAAACCACAGAGATTCTAAACATTCTGCATATACTCCAGACAAGGCTTTGGTAACACAATGTCAAAAGCCTAGACTTCTTATACTTTATTATACATGCAGTGGTTACATGTTTTATGTTAATCAAAACTCTAAGAAGACCAGCTAATCTTTTCTAATCATTTTTTAATGACTCATAAACCAAAATTTGATGCTACCCAAGATTTCAGTCTATTACCATATCTTCCTCGAGTTCAAAGGTAAGACTTACAACAACGAGTGCATGGAAGAAATAAAAAACACAGCAACTTTCTGTGGCATTAGACACAAAGGGAGAATCTGGAAATCTGTACATACTTGGAGTATTCATTTTATTACTGCAACTACAAACAGAAACTATTCACCCTTGAAAATTAAAAGTGAAAGCCACTACAGTCCATGGCATTCTCCAGGACAGAATACTAGAGTGGATAGCCTTTCCCTTCTCCAGGGGATCTTCCCAACCCAGAGATCGAACCCAGGTCTCCTGCATTGTAGGCGGATTCTTTACCAGCTGAGCTACCTGGGAAGCCCCTGAAAATTAAAAGGGGAACAACAGAAAATCATCCCACTTTTATGGAAATACTCAAATTCTTTATCAAGGTTGAATCCAATGCAATTTTAGATGGAAAAACATGAAGAACTGGTGGAATCAACTACCATTCCAGCAAAAGTGCAGCAGCCAAACCACATTTAACTACAGTTGCCCTTCCCTCATGTTCTTGAAACCACTGGATACAAAGCTTTTACAACTGTTCAGCCCTTAACCAGTATGTCGCTGTATTCCCTATCAGGGTAGGCAACAAAAAGAGCAGCGGTATTTCTTTGTTGCTGAAAAGAGGACAGAGCCCTTTTACTCCAGGACACTAAGTAAATGTGCAGAGAGCAGTGGGCAGGGAAGGGAACAAAGAGGAGCACCATTTGCGGGGAGGAGAAGGTGGTGATCCACACTCAAGGAGCTGCCTGAGGCTCCCAGCTCCAGTCTCCAAACGCCCCCTCACTTCTTTTTTTTCTTTGAAATAAAGCAGTCCCTCAGCAAGGTTACATGAGCACTGTATCTGCCACAAGCAAATTCAGTTCTTCCATAAATTCACATGACAGCGAGACTCGAAAAAGACAGAATGGGATGAGAAGCTACTAATATTAGAGATCTAGATGAAATTTTTAGGTTACACATGCGGGGCTTCCCTAATTTCTACTCTTAAGTTGCACAATTTAGCTTGTCTGCCCAGGAATTACAGAACAGTTTACATACTCTTAGCCTAGCATAATTTGACAATTTCCTCCCCTAGCTAGGAAGCAGTGACAAGACAAGTGAATGGCGTAAGTACAGGATAGATAGTACATACCACAGTTAAGATGTATGATCATCTTTAAGGCCCAAAGCTTTAAAGTAAATTTTTTCCCCTAACATTCCATAAATTATCATTATCAAAGCATCAGATCAAACAGTAAGAGACTGTCTAGCTTCTTTTTCTTGCTACACGGAAATGTTTCCAATGCTTCTACAACCAGATGGACTGTCCTGAGTTTTACCCAGTTCTTGCATGCAAGCATTTGTTCAATGGCATTTTGTTTTTACTCTTTACAACCTATCCTTTTAATTTCATCCACAGTTACTGCTACAAATGTACCCTGAAAGTCCTGTACAGCACCACACACCTATCATACCCTAAGAAGGACTCACCTTCCATCTTGATCTTCCCAAACCGCTCATCCTCCAAAAAGTCCCCGTATCATACCAGAGCACTTCACCCAAACGACCAAGCCTGAAATCTGGGCATCAATCCTGACTCCTCCCTCCACCCCTCACCCAACTAATCCTATGAATTGTACTTTCTCAACAACATTCAGATTTTACACTGCAATTCATCCTGCTGTGTGTGTGCTCAGTTGTGTCCTCTTTGCGATGCCACAGACTACAGCCCGCCAGGCTCCCCTGTCCTTGGGATTCTCCAGGCAAGAATACTGGAGTGGGTGGCCATTTCCTCCTCCCAGGGGATCTTCCTGATCCAGGGATAGAACCCTTGTCTCCTGCATCTCCTGCGTTGGCAGGCAGATTCTTTACCACTGCACTGCTGGGTAAGTCTATGACCCAAGTTCAAAAGCCGCCACTCAGTCCGCTATACTTTAATAACCTCTAACTGCTCTCCTTCCTACCTCACTGATGTGTTCCCATAGCAACCTCTATTTCTCTTTTAGTAATTTGAGGCACTCTACAAATATACACTGAAGGTGTACCATGAGCCCACCAACTATACCAAAAACTATATGTACAGTAGCAAAGAAAACCAGGATTCAGTGCCTGTAAAGCTCTCTGTCTGCTCAGCACTTGTCTTCCTCACCAGACTGAGCTTCATGAGGGCAGAGATGATGTCCAGGAAGATGCCCTTGTGTCTAGTGTGAGGCACTGCTATGCCCTTGGTGCCTACAGTCACCGACATACATTAGGTGCTGATAAGCAGGTGTTACTTAAAAGAAAATTACCAATTATATAGATGGCCTCAAGCCTGTCATGTGCCCAGCCCCAATGACTTACTCCAACTGGCTGCTGGTTATTCCAACTGTGTGACTCAACCCAAATTGTCTTCCCCAACCCACACTCCTCTGAAACGACTCAGGCCAAGGACGCCATCTGCCACTCACCTTCTTGCAGGCTCTCTCTCAACTCCAAGCACTGTTCTCAGGGGGCCTGCCATTTCTATCTTTGTGTCAGAGCTATTTACACAAGGTTCTATAAACTGGATCAACTTTTTACAGGTAGGGACTGCTTTATTCACCTCTATACTCCCCAAGCCTTGCACATGTAGGCACTACAACAATCTGCTGAATGAATCAATCCCTAAGAGAAATCCAACAGGAAAATAAGAAAAGCTGAAAGAGAATATTTGTGACTCGAAGAGTATACTAACAGTGCCTACGACTGAAGTGACTGCAACGAGACATGAGACAGGTCCACTCCCGGAGTGCATGACAGCAAAAGCAGGTCAGACATCATCACTAAATGCCTCTGTTCTTGCTTCTAGGTTCCTAAGCTTTTGATTCTAAAATATCTCACGCTCTTGTTAGAGGGCATATTCTAAGACTATAAATTACAAACTTTTAAAACAGAATGCAGAATTTCACTAAGACAAAAACAGAGCTGGCCCAGCTGAGGCAGGATCAGGTAGAGAGGCCACCTGCTGAGTCCCCTGTGCACCCTCTCCACACAACAGGCCCTCTTATGCTTCCATGGAAGACACCGGGAAACTCGAGCTCTTCCGGTAGCTCAAACTTGCCCTGCACCAGCCTCCAACACGGATCAAGAGCAACACATAATGCTCAGAGGCTAACACGGGAACCCTGTGCCGGGGATGGCGCTGTAGTAAAGGTAATACAGACAGACCCACCTGGGGCAGACGCCCATGTTTCTTCCCCCAGACTCCTGGACCTGAGCTCTTCCTTTTCAAAAATTCGGTGCTCTAAGACAAACCTGGGGCAGCTTGCCAAAGGCACTCCCATCCTTGGAAGACCACGCCAAGAAGCAGGATGGAACCAATGGAAAAGGCAGCAGGGAACAGATTATTTAAGTCTGTTTCTGTTCCGGGCTGTGAACTGAAAAGGAACCTGGGCCCCTGAAGTTCACGAAGTGCAGCCAGCTAAGAGAACAGGAAAAAACCCCAGGGACCCAGACCCCACATTTCAGTTATTATACACGTGCCTGGAGCACCCTCCACTGCAGATGCCCGTTTGGAATCAGGTGCAATAAAGGCAACAATCCAAGTAGTGATTCTGATTCCAATCACACAGTCATTAAGTCATTTCTACCTCTAAAGCACAATGACATAAATTCAACTGCATCTAAATCTCCCTGAGAGGTATTATCCTGTCCCATTTAATGGATCAAATAGTTAATAAAAATACTTCTAAGTTCCGCCGGCACCTGCTGCAAAGTTTGTAAGGCCCCAGGAATTGACTATGGCAAACTTGAACATCTTACATTTCATTTTCAGCGCAACCATAGCACAGAGAACTTTGTAGCGAATAGCCAAGACAGCTGTTCAAATAGCCAATTAAACAGCAGGGGTGTGAAGAACACTTAGAATTAGCCAGCACACTAGCACAGCAAAAATACCCTGGAGCTCAGGTAATGAAAACAAAAAGATACAGCTGAATAACTCACCAAGAATAAAACCCAAAATAATAGCAGTGGGGAGAATGAAAGTCCTCCTGAAGACTACAGAGCAAAAGGCTTAATGCCTATTTTTAGAACAGAGCAAACTCTTCATGCAGAGGTACAATGAAAAAAACCTGAGTAGTGATTCCTTCTTTAATAAAATTAGAATCATGCTGTCTAATAATATGCAGAAGGGAGACTATGATAGCCTACATGGAAACAGGAGTATTAGTATTGATAGTAGCTCCTGCTGAATTTCAAAAATATGTGAGAACAGGCTCATTTCAAGAGTGGAGCAAACCTGGCAGATAGAAATGACGAAGGAATTTTGACAAGTCTGACATATTAATCATAGGAGGGACTGCCAACATTCATTCTGTGATACTTCTGCAGAACTGTGCCCAGTCTACAACACACAATCATTCAGGGGAAAAACAACCCTACAAATTGCTGATAAACTCAAGTCACACAAAGTGGTTCATCTCAACCTTTCAGGTTTTCACAACTGAAAACAACACCTAAAAGATCAGAAATTATTTTTCCTTCCTTTCAAAATAAAACAGCATGATAAACATTTGCTATCACCCAACATATCAATAACCTCAGATATGCAGATGACATCATCCTTATGGCAGAAAGTAAAGAGGAACTAAAAAGCCTCTTGATGAAAGTTAAAGTGGAGAGTGAAAAAGTTGGCTTAAAGCTCAACATTCAGAAAACGAAGATCATGGCATCCGGTCCCATCACTTCATGGGAAATAGATGGGGAAACAGTGCAAACAGTGGCTGACTTTATTTTGGGGGGCTCCAAAATCACTGCAGATGACTGCAGCCATGAAATTAAGACGCTTATTCCTTGGAAGAAAAGTTATGACCAACCTAGATAGCATATTCAAAAGCAGAGACATTACTTTGCCGACTAAGGTCAGTCTAGTCAAGGCTATGGTTTTTCCTGTGGTCATGTATGGATGTGAGAGTTGGACTGTGAAGAAGGCTGAGCGCCAAAGAATTGATGCTTTTTGAACTGTGGTGTTGGAGAAGACTCTTGAGAGTCCCGTGGACTGCAAGGAGATCCAACCAGTCCATTCTGAAGGAGGTCAATCCTGGGATTTCTTTGGAAGGAATGATGCTAAAGCTGAAACTCCAGTACTTTGGCCACCTCATGTGCAAAGTTGACTCACTGGAAAGGACTCTGATGCTGGGAGGGATTGGGGGCAGGAGGAGAAGGGGACAACAGAGGATTGAGATGGCTGGCTGGCATCACTGACTCGATGGATGTGAGTCTGAGTGAACTCCGGGAGTTGGTGATGGACAGGGAGGCCTGGCGTGCTGCGATTCATGGGGTCGCAGAGAGTCGGACACAACTGAGCGACTGAACTGAACTGAACACCAAGAGCAATCAGACAGTAAATGCGCCATTTTCCTAAGCCATAAATGTACACACACACACAAAATGGACACTATCTCATCAGTTACCCAAATTCTTTTCTATGGGCTAAAGGAAGAACCAGTTCATGGCAATATTTTGTTTCATTTAGGTTTTGTAAAAAATTATGAAAAATTTGAAAAAATTATGCTTAAGTTATAAAAATCTTAAGCATTCTTTTTTCCGGTTGTGGACTATATCCCAACTGTGGAAAATCTGGAAAACATAAATTACACAAAATAAAAACAATTTATAAACCCAGTGCTTCTACAAGTACCATTTTTAATGGCTGTATTTTTTTTTTTGCAAGGATGTTCTATATTCAATTTGCACCACTTCCCCATGATTGAATATTAAAGTTTCTGGGTTTTTACTATTTTACCAATATTACTGTGACATCTCAGTGCAGAAATCCTGGCGCAGTTTATGTTTTTCATCATTTCTTATAGATTCCCAACAGTGAAATTAATGGGTCAATGAGTAAACGTTTGCATTATTAGAGCACCTGATAAAATACTGACAAATTACTTTTCAAGAGTTGTACCAATTTAAAGTTCTGCCTTTTCTATTGTATCTCACCACCACCTTCGCCTATTATTGCTAAAGAAGTGATTAAACTTGTATCTTTGGTAATGTGACAAACTCCAAATGATTTCAGTTTTTAATTAACATTTCTTTATTAGTGAAAATGAATCATCTTTTCCCAAGCCTTGATCAATCATTTCTACTCAGACGTTGACAAGCATAGGTGTGTGCTTTAACCATGGAAAGCTGATGGTATTTTGCTCTCTGATTTGTGTAAATACTGCAAATATTGATCTCTTATAATTGGTATTAACTTTGAATACTTCTTTAAATCTTTAGCCAGATTTTTACAATACTTCTATCCTATACCTCTCCATCCCCCATAAAGACAGTATGAACTTATGTAGTTGTCAACACCCACCCAGTATTCAGATCATTCCATACCAAAGTTGGGCTATACTATAGGTAAAAGGTGCTTTCTCCTAAGAATTAGTGCCTTCATCTGACTCAGGGACAAAGGACCTCTGCTTCCCAAAAGACGGAGTGTTTTTTTTCTTTCAGAGAAGCATGTATGGGCAGCAGAGGGGATAGAGACTATACTGAAAATCACATCCTGAAAAACCAGAGAGATGGCGGCAGCTGTTTTTCTGTAAAGTTGTCCCCTCCAAATCACCCCAAGTGGGAGTCTAGGCAGATCGAGTCTCCCCAAGAAGCTGGGTTTCTTCCTCCTACCTGCTCCCTACTCTGCTGGGATAGCTTTGGTAGGGGCTCAGAAATGGACCAAACTCCTGAGATGGAACCGTGAGGGATGGGGCAGAGGGAATCTGCTCACTCTGGCTCCCTGGAGAAGTGTGACACACCAATCTCACTTCAGGGTCAGGAAAGAGCCTGCCCTGACCCAAGAGGTCACAGTTGCCTGGATTGGGCCTGTAGGCCGCCTGGGCCTGCAGCCTGAGGTCATCTCTAGGGAGCAGACTGCAGGGCCCTGGATGGGAAAGCAGGCCAGGTTGTGGGCATACCGTGGTAACATTCAGTATTTAGACCGGTGGTTCTCAACCTGGGGACAGTGCCCCCCTAGGGGACACGTGCCAGTGTGTGAGGACATTTCTGGCTGTCACACTTTAGGACAGTGAGGACTACAACTAGCTTCTGGTGGGGAGAGGCCAGAGACACTGCTATACAAACCACAATGCACTGGACAGATTGAGACCACCCAACAAAAAAAGATCCAGCCCAGGGCATCAACAGAGCAAAAACTGAGAAACCTCGACTTGGAGTATGTCTACAGGCCTCCACTGGTATTCTTTGTCTCAGGCCTGGCAAATATTTCAGACAGGTCTGCTAAGAATCTAATCATAAACTATAAAACCTTTCAGAACAGTTTTTAATGGGGAAAAAAGTTATTTCAAGTTATCATATCTAAGAAGCACTTCTCTGACTCCAGTTCGGATTCCTTCTTTTAGTCAGTATTGACCAGTACCTATGACGTGATCAGGCAGAGTGCTAAGCAGAAGAAACCGTGTTAAAAGAAACTGATAGGATCTGACGGCAGGTTCCACTGCTGCTGCACCCGGAGCAGAGCGCTGCAAAGTCACAGGCATCCAGCTCCAAGCCCAGCTCCACACTTAGTGGCTGTTCCTTGACTTCCCTGAACCAATCTCTTCGTTTCTGTAACTGGTCACATAGGACCTTCCTCAATGTGGGAGACAATTAAATAAGATCATTCCTGTAAAGCACAAAGTATATTGCCTGGTATACAATCAACACTCCATAAATAATTTCTATTACTAAGAGCAAATTTTAAGTTTTTGTAAAGTAACCAGTAAGTTGGAAACTGCTAACATGCCTACACAACAGCCACTACCTGTGAGTGTGACAGCTGGAAGATAATTTTAGTCACGTTAGTTGCACAGCATATTAAATCTTGCAAATTCTGGCTCCTTCCTCCTTCCCCAGTCTCATCTCCCACCACCTATATTATCTTCAATGCAGCCCCACGTCACCATGAGTGGGGACAGATGACTTCTCGTAGTAACCCAAACAGTGTCAGGCCAAAGGTCACTGTGAAAAAGAGAACTCTTCAGCTGTAACTCTGACAAGATATATAGGTGCTGGGTGGGAGAGAGAGAAAAGGGGGTGAGGGGCAGGCAGGGAGGGAGAAGGAACAAACAGAATGCTCACACACCAGGTGCAGGTTAAGTTTGCTTATGTTTCTAAACAAAAACACTACAAACAGCATTCATCCCTCACATCACAATTCATCTATATTCTGCAGTTATTTCAAAAGAATGGATTGAAAAATAAGTCAAATATAATTAACCTCATCGATGGGAAAAAACCAAACATGGATGGACCACATTACCACAGCCTAACATATATGGCCTAATAGCAGTGCCAATCTAAATGAGAAAAGAGCACATTAACCACAAATAATCACTGAAGTACAGCAAAGAATGATTAAGACTGCAGTTTCCCTTAGCCAATATACAACAGGTTTTCATAAATTAAAAGAGAGCACATTCAATTGGACATTTTACTGAACTGTTTCAAAACAAGTTATCTGTCAGCTAAGGGGTCCCTTTCATATAAGTAGTTTACTAAAAACTTTATGTCTATACTTATATAACCAAGAATCTACCTAGCATACCACTGGGATCCCCAGTATTCTTCCCTTAGATTCTGGTGACAAGACAGAAGCAAAGTCAAAACTGTTAAATATTTTTATAAGTTCACATATCTGATGTAAATTTTGGCCAAGACCATTTTTGCCTTAGCGTAACTCCAGGGGATATTTTTTGAAAAGATAAACTATTATCATCTTAGCTATGGAAAAGTAAACATTATCTATGCTCATTGTGATAATGGATAGGAACCCTAACCCCAACCCAACCCCCAGATCTGTGTTCACGTCCTGGTTTTACTCCACCTGACTCTAGGCAAGTTACTGAAACTCACTGAGTCTCAGTCTCCTGATATACAAAATAAAATAAATAAAATGACTGGAATTAAGAAGCTTTAACATGTCTTCCACTCAAACTCTGATTCAGAATTTGGAAAATCTTCACAATCAAAATGTTTCTTCATGGTCCTTGGAGTGGAAGACGACGAAATAAAGGCCTTTAGAAAAACGACGTGACAAATTACAGGGTTGTAGGTTTGAAAAGATCGCTTAGTGAGACAGTCTTGAAATCTGTGCTTAGTGACTGTTGCAAACTACTGCCTGAATACAGTGACATGACCACAGAATTGTTCCTGTGCTGCAGCCACTTCCCGTCAGACACCCTTCCAGGTAGCTGCTTTCTGAAAAAGACCTTTTTGGATCTTCTAAATAACTCCAATGACGTGACTGCTAACATTCATGAGACACGCTGTCACTCTGCCTTCATGGGCATGCCATGATCCACTAGATTCTACTCACCAATTCCAGTTTCAATGGCTGAGAGAATCAACATTCCAAGTAAGCAACAAAACAGCAGGAACAGAAAAATTCTCTGACTTAGAATTATAGAGTCTGAAAAGACCCTAGTGATCATCTCCAACACTTTCATTTTACAGAAAAGCATTACATTTATTTCACTAAACCCTTAAGGATTAACTAGCTGAGCATATACATGAGCCTCTTAACTTGCCTGACACCAAAAAGAAAAACACATTCGCTTATTGGGGTGGGTAGGTGTTCCTAAAAAATCCCTAAACAAAAAAATGATTTTGCAGAAATTACTTATTCTACATGCAGAATTTCTGAGAGGTACTAATGTCCACTGCACTATCCCAGCGATCTTGGCGGTTCTGGTCACGAAAAGAGAGAAAAAGGCAATTAGAAACACAACTGACTTCACATGGGTACCACCAATCAGTATCATACTTTGAATCAATCACAGAAACCGTACCGTAATAAATATTAACAATGACAGACAACTCAAGTTGTTCACTTCCTTCCAATCAGGTCATGAATATCGTATTCTTAACTATGCAAAGTACACCATGGCTCACCCTTGTGTCATTTTGCATTGTAAATCACACAACTAAGAAAACAAACGTTTCCTATGTCCATTCTATGAAGCTAGATAACCCTAAAACATAATTAAAAAAATAAATAATTGCCACTTTACCAATAAATTCCACTTGAAGTCCTAATTTTCAAGAAAGGTGTCCCCTCCACACCCTTTGCTTTCTAAGAAAGTAGATTCATGGTAGTGGTTTAGTTGTTAAGTCATGTCCCACTCTTTCCACTCCATGGACTATATAGCCCACCAAGCTCCTCTGTCCATGGGATTTTCCAGGCAAGAATACTGGAGTGTAGATTAGCACAGTGCTAATACACTGAATAACATGAACATGAATTTAGGAACAATAAATTGACAATAACAGTGATGAGGATATTCCTCCAGTCCAGCTGAATAAAATTAAAATATAAACTGCTGACATATGAACGTGTGCGTGCTCCGCCGCGTCCAGTTCTTTTCAACCCCCCATAGACTGCAGCCTGCCAGGCTCCTCTGTCCACAGGATTATCCTAGCAAGAATACTGGAGTGGGTTGCCATTTCCTTCCCCAATGCATGCGTGCATGCTAAGTCGCTTCAGTTGTGTCCGACGCTGTGACCCTATGGACAGCAGCCCACCAGGCTCCTCTGTCGACAGGATTATCCCAGCAAGAATACCGGAGTGGGCTGCCATTTCCTCCTCCAGGGGATCTTCCCCATCCAGGGATGGCACCCACCTCTCCTGCATTGGCAGGCAAATTCTTTATCACTGAGCCACCAGGGAAGCCTGCTGACATGCATACTGGATACAAATCCCAAGCAGATCAAGGTTAGGAAATCTGTGTTAAGGGGACAAAACCCACCTTATCCAAACATACAGAAGTTGTTAGTGATCTTTACATCAAGACTGTTTAAACATAAGCAACAGCATTATATAAACCTTTCTAGTATCAGGAGATAACGCCTCTTTACCCACCACTGGACAAAAGAAGCATGTGAGGCTGACCTGGAAATCCATTGTCCCATATGTCTACAAAAATAAGGACAATTAGGAAACGTTATGAATTCTAAGAAATACGAGCTAACTGGAAACAAGGTGCCAAGTGTTTCAGGATTCCACATTATGAAACACCGTGCTCACAAGAGCCCTACCTAAAAAAAATTCTCAAATCAATCATCATCAATGCCTTTCCTCCGCGTCCAAAACCTGGAACTACCCTAGTCGGCACATACCTAAGTCAGGACCCTGGGTTTAAAGAATCACTACTTGGTGATGCTCTGGGCTCGTTGAAAAATTGGTCGTTGGCAGTGTTGTAGTATATACACCCTGTTTGCCCAAAATGCCTCCAACTGTCCAGCGATTTTCAAACTTCAGGGTCCTTCCGTTTAACACGGAGGACACAGATTCCGGGGCCCAAGCTCCGGAAGTCTTATTCAACGTGTCTAGGGAGGGAGATCTTAAACCCTCCTTTTCCAACCGGTTGCCCGGTGGATCGGAAGCCCGGTGGTCCAACACCACGGGGCACCCGAGCCTGACAAAGTTCCCCAAGGAGCGCGCCTACTTCAACCAGCAGGACTTGTCTCCGAGGAAAACTCTAGGTTTGCCAGGGCTCGGGCGTCGTGTGGAAGCGCTCCGGCAGAGGGTGGGACGTCCCCACCGGCGACGCCCGTCCTCGAGGAAGTGAGGAGGCCATGGCGATGGGGAGTGAGTTCTCCCCCTTTGCGGGAAGTCCCTGCGCTTTGCTGGAGAAACAGCTGGACTCTGAAGTCCTGCGGGGCTGGCTTCTGGCAGCTCTCCCGCTTCCGAAGCCAGGCGCCCTCCGCGCTCGGGCCTCGTCTCCCGCTCCGTGCAACGGGCTCCCGCGCCGCCACCACCTCCGCCCGCCCACTCCCGGGGAACCCTAAGCCCAAACGAAACGAACTCAGCCGGTCGCGGGCACTCCCCGGCCCGGCGACACCCGGAGTGCGCGCCCAACGCTCCCCGCCCGGCCCGGCCCGGCCCTCGGGCGGCCACTCACGGGTAGGCATGGTGACCGAGCCGCGCTCGCCGCCGCGCCGAGCCTCAGCGGGGCCGCGCCGGGCGCGCCGACCGCATCACGACGGGCCAGCCGCCCGGGCCGCGGAGGCCGGGACGAGGCGAAGGGCGAAAGGCCGACGGAGCCGACGCGGACCTCCGCTACCACTCAGGCGGAGCGGGCAGCGGCGGGCCCCCGCTGGCGCAGTCCCGCGCCGGACGACGCCAGGGCGTCCCCACGCCCTGACGTCAGCACGTCGCCGACTCCCGGCCCCGCCCCCTCGCAGGGCGGTGGCACTTGGAGGTGGGAGGGGCGGCATGGTGGCTCTTGGGGACGTGCGGGAGGACTGCGCAGCGGTTTGGGCATCCTCGGACTTAGCTTTATTGTCAAAAAGGAGTGGTTTGAGTCACACTCGTTTTCACAAACCCTTATTCGAGGTGAATTAGCAACAATTTTTTTTCTTAGCAGTTGCACCTGTTTATGAGGTTGTGCGACCCCATAGGACACGACTGAAGCGACTTAGCAGCAGCAGCAGCAGCAGCGTGAGGTTATGAGCTAAGCAGGATGGCCTTGAATGAATGCATCTAGTACCCATAGGGTTTTTCTCTTCTAAGCCCTTGAACTTGCAGTGTGTCCTTTATTCTCTGGAAGCGTGATTTATTTGAGACGCCCGGAGGTCCTCTGGGGCGATGGCTGCGTCTGTTTCGAGAGGACAGAAAATGTAAGTTCTTCTTGCTCCTTGGATGACTTTCAGAGAGATTTCATGCCTCTGGAGTTACTTTCCTCCAGAGACAGAGGTTCTGTCCACTTGACTGAGTCATTTTTCCTGACTCTCTGAATGCCACTGGTAATTGATGTATCTAATAGTCAACGGCCTAAGCTGGTACTTGGAGCCCAGAGCCTTCAGCAACCCACATATGCTCTGCTAGTCCTTATAGGATGCGGACAGCCTATGTGGAGAAAGAAATAGGGAGCCCACAGGGGTCTCAAACAGTGTTTCTCAAAGTGACTCAGGATTATTTCTTGTGCCTCAATCACCTGGGAATCTATTAAAACTCGAATTCCTGCCTTCCTACCTAAACCCGATGAATCACACATGAGAGTGATTCAAGTATATATTTAACTTTGAAATTCTTTGTCTTTGAGGGTAATGCCAACATTCTGGTTAAGAAACGATGTGCCGTACGGAAAGGAGAAAGGTGAAGATAAGAGAGAGCAGGGCTTGAGGGAAGTTTGTCTTGAGGTGGACTTGTGAAAAAGCAGAAGTAGCAAAAAAAAAAAAAATTGAACTAGCAAAGACCTGGACAGCTCTTCAAGAGACTAGGGGAGGGTAGAGGGCAATTTAAAGTGAGTCAGCAAAGTAGATGAGAGGAGAGTGTACATTCTGTATGTAGGAGACTGTTTCTTGCTAACGGTAAAGGCCAGATTACCAAGAACTTGGTTTTCTTTCAATGCCTTGCTGCATGTTTTTATCATCTGTAACATCTTTCCTGCTCCCGGATGCCTTGCCCAGACTTTCAGGACACCTTTACTGTAGCAGTTTATTCACTGAATCCTAGGTAAACTTTTATACATGCTTATATTCCACCACTGGACTGTACACATTTCAGAAAATGGCAAAAACCATATTTGGTTCCTATGTCTGTGTTCCAGCCTGGTGCACAGCAGGGGGGCCTTGTTGTTCAGCTGTTCAGTTGTTGTTCAGTTCCTGTCCAACTCTTTGCAACCCCATGGACTTCAGTACCCAGGCTTCTCTGTCCTTCTCCATCTGGAGCTTGCTCAAACTCATGTCCATTGAGTCAGCGATGCCATCCAACCATCTTATCCTCCGTCATCCCCTTCTCCTCCTGCCTTCAATCTTTCCCAGCATCAGGGTCTTTTCCAGTGAGTTCACTTGTCACATCAGGTGGCTAAAGTATTGGAGCTTCAGCTTCAGTATCAATCTTCCAGTGAATATTCAGGATTGATTTCCTTTAGGATTGACTGGTTTTATCTCCTTGCAGTCCAAGGGACTTTCAAGAGTCTTCTTCAACACCACAGTTCAAAAGCATCTAAAGCATATTAATTTAACAACTATGTAAATAAAATACATATTTATTCAATGGATATAAAAATAAAGCAAGTACAATAGAACTAGTTAATGAACAACTTTACATGCAAATGTGGAACTTGTCCTTTAAGAATCTAGGTTCTTTATGAGGACAATATCATTACATGATCAGGCACAGCTTTTCTATGGACCAGACAGCATGGCAGAGGAACCGTGGAGGGGAGACTTCGATTTTTACACCGAAGGAAGTATTGGTGGCTGTGGAAAAGGAAAGGACTGAATCTTACTGTGGAAGCAGACTCCCTGGCATTTGCTGTCTGCTGACTCGGGAGCAAAAGTGAGGCATATGTTAGTTACGTAACTCAAAGGTTGGAGTAAGGAAACGGATGGGGCTGGAAGAGCAGGAGACAACTTGGAAAAGAAAGCTGCTTTAGGGAGGGAGTGTGAAGAGAGGATGTGAGTTTCTCTTTTACGTATTAAGCTTGAGATGACGTCCAAGAGAAACATCTGAGCAAATAGATGTGAAGGCAGCTGGGATACCAGGTGGAAGGCAGGCAGAGGGATCTCAGAGAAATTTGGAAATTTTTGGCCCAGGGACAGAAGCTGAAGGCAGGAGTCAGAGAAAGCCTGCTGAGGGAGGGTGTGGAGCCAGAACGACAGAGATGGAGGAGATCCAGAGGGCACAGTGCCCCAGAAGGCAAAGAAGGATACGCTGCTGAATGACAGACATCTCTGCTTACATTGTTCGAAAAAGATACAAGTCCCAGAGGCCCTGGATCATTTGACCCATAATGGGTTTGGGTTTTTTGGTTTTTTTAAAAAACTCCCTCTTGGTCTTTTGGTTTTGTATCATTGCCAGAAATAAAGTCAGCAGCCAAAGATCCTAAGGAAGGGACAGCTGAAAGTCAGGAATGATGATATCACAGATATCAGATCACATAACCTAAGTGTTATGCCTAAGTGTTTGCCGAAGTGTTTTCCAAGTTAGTACAAGTGGGCTTTCAGTTAGTGTTACTAAACAGACCTCCTTTCCCTATCAAAATCTTCTGGGTCAGGTTCTGCCTGTGTATCACCCCTTTCCTCACCTCAATTTCTAGAGGACTGATTCTTCCACCACCTTCTTTAGTACTTGAGCTAAGGGTGTTTGCCTGTCCTGAACCTCTCGTGAATACCCTTCCTATCCCCTCTGTGCCAGTGCTCCTCTCTTGAAGTCGAATTTGGACTGGTAGGAACTGGGATTTATCGATCTCTGTGTCCCCACACCTCCCAGCTCTGATTCTTACACACTGCGTGGGGCCAACACAAAGATAAGCCTCTGCATAGATCGCTCTTCCAGAAAGAATAATATCCGTCCAAATGGTATTAGAAATACCATTGTCGACATCCTATCAGAATATTTGGTTATAGCCTGAATTGCTCAAAATAGCTCCGGTTTAGGTTTAGTCCATTATTTGTTCCAATTTCTAAATCAGGCACTGAGATGATTCACTTTTAATTAGCATGCATTTGCGTATTCAAAGGTATTTGCCAGCAAATTTACAGTTTATAGGAAATAGCTGTTAAGTTATTTACTTCTCCCAAAAGCTTATTCCCAAAAGGTCATAATGATGCAATTTGATGTTCTCATTGCTTAGTTTTCTTTCTCACTAAATATTTATATCAGGAATATACCCTTCTTGTTTTGTTTCATTCCATTCTAATCTCTACCATCACCTAATAGTGACTCAGGGTTTTCCGGTTCTTATGAGACATCAAAACACAGACTCTGGACTTAGAAAACCTGGGTTTGAATCTTGCCTTCCCTCTTACTTAGCCTTTTGAGAATTTTTGACCTCTCTGGATGTAATTTTCCTCAATTTCAAAATCAAGAGAGATTTCTGTGTTGTAACATTTTATGAGTCCCCTCAAGGCAGTAGTTCTCAACCTTGACTCAGCTTTGGAATCAGCAGGGGAGCTTTTAAAAAATAGCTAAGCTCAGATCCCACTTCCCAGATTCTGATGTAGTTTGGTCTGCAGCGTAGCCAGGGTGTGGACCTAATTTAAAAGCTCCCCAGATGTTTTTATGCACAACCAAGGTGGAGAGCCATTCTCTTAGGAAAGAGGTGAGGGATTTCCTTGATGGTCCAGCGGTTAAGACCTTACCTTCAAGTGCAGGGAGTGCAGGCTAGAGGAGCTAAGACGCCACATGCCTTGAGGTCAAAGACCAAAACGTAAAATAGAAGCAGTATTATAACAGATTCAATAAAGACTTTAAAATGGTCCACATCAAAAAAAAAAGAGAGAGAAAGCAAAGACTTGAAGTACAGTGAAGCTCTCCCCGATGCATGCCACACATGTCATCAGGCTATTTCTGTTGCCATTTAAGCATTTGAGAACAGAGCACGCTGAATGCCGGAGTAATTTTCTCACTTCCGTCGTTGCCAAAGAGGTTGGAAACACACGAGAACAAATGAAAAGGATGAGCCTCTAATCCAGAAGGTCATTCCCAACCCCTCTCTGTGCCAACTAGGATGGCGTGCGAGGCACACGCTCCACGAGCCAAATGTCACCGTCATCTGTGCTTTATAAAGAGAATTGCAAATGGATAGGGAGCAAAATCCTGAGATAATAAGGTTGAGTTCTTGATTAGAGCAGACAAAACAGCTGATAATCCTTCCTTAGAAACACTATCATTTTAAACAGTTGGAAAAGAGCATTATCTCTCATTGTTATTTACTAAAATACTAGCTAGCTTTAGTGTTTAATACAGGGTGTTAGAGTGGAACTGCTATAAGGAGACAGAGAAGAAAACTTCTTTTAAACATAGAAGCAGTGTAGGCAATGAGATCCTTTATAAGACAACTCGAAATAGATAGTATATATTGGTGTATTCTCTCTACATGAAACACACTAGATGCTTAATAAATATTTGAAGAAGAGAGTGAGAAAAAGGAAGACAGAGAGAGAGAGGAAGAAGTGGGGAGGATAATAAACATGGAGGACATAAAGACAAGAAGCAAACATAGATAAATAAAAGTATTAGAAGAGGCTCTTTGTGGTGTCTTGGAGAAAAGTCCTCAGTTTCTTCCTGCCCCTGACTGTGGGCACCCTCTTGCAGTTGGCTTTGGTACTCTATTTCCCCAGTCCTGACCCTGGAGATGCTAGACTGGCTTGGCAGCTTGCTTTGGCCAATGGGACAGAGACAAACACCATGCAAGCAGAGACTTAGAAAATGTGATGAGGCCTGGGCTCCGTTGGAGGAGAGAGGGCCCAGTGATCCTACCCATTCCAGACAAGCCCACTGTAAATCAGCCAGCCCCAAATGACCTTCCAACTTCACAAAGAGTCAAGAGTGAGTCTTGCCAAGACTAGCATAAGAACTGCCTAGCTGAGACCATCCCAAATTATCACACACAGAGGCATGAGCTAAATAACTCATTTTAAGCCACCAAATTTGAGGGTGGTTAGTTATGTGCCCCATAACCCCTATTACTAGTTAGCATTTAGCTAGCATTAGTTAGCATATACAAGAAAGAAAACTGAGTGCCAAAGAATTGATGCTTTTGAACTGTGGTGTTGGAGAAGACTCTTGAGAGTCCCTTAGACTACAAGGAGATCCAACCAGTCCATCCTAAAGAAAATCATCCCTGAATATTCACTGGAAGTGTCACACAAGGGTATGTCCCTCAGTTCTTTGTCTCATCACAACAAAGATTCGGAGTGAGGGACATTAAAGCCCCCTTGGTGTGTCACAGCTCTCAGGTCTTGGATAGACTGTGCTATAGCTCTCAGGTCTCCAAAGGACCATGTTATAGCTCTTAGACAAATCAGTGTTACAGCTCTATTTTATTTAGAAGATAGCAGGAAAATCCATCTTTGAGGTGTGAGGGCACATCAATCCTACAGAAGGACTGATGCTGAAGTTGAAACTCCAATCCTTTGGCCACCTGATTCGAAGAGCTGACTCATTTGAAAAGATCCTGATGCTGGGAAAGATTGAAGGTGGGAGGAGAAAGGGATGACAGAGGATGAGATGGTTGGATGGCATCACCGACACAGTGGACATGACTTTGAGTAAACTCCAGTGTTGAGGTCCTTTAATGGACAGGAACCTGGTGGCCCAGAGTCAACCGATAAGAAAGTAAAGGAGAGAGAAAGAGGCTGATATTCCTTGGCTTACACAGAAAGCCAATAAAGCCCCTGCACAGGGCTTGCTCTGTTCACGGAGGCCTCAGGCGCCCTCTTGATGGGGTGAAGACACAGAGAGCCTTCTCGAGAGGGTCTTAGAAGCCCGGACAGGAAAGCGAACTCAGAGAGCCTCTGCACTCCAGGAAATCAGCCTGATAAAGAGAGAGAGGGAGAGAGAGAGAGAGAGAAAGACACGAGGACCAGAGCTCTGATGGAGCAAAGGTGTTTTATTCAACATTGTGTAGGTATTTATACTGTCTTACAAGATAGCTATTTTCAGCAGAGATATTACCATATGGTTCATAAAAAGGAAGAGGGTACTTATCACCATATAGAAAAACTAACGAAGGAAATGCCTGAATCCCTCAGCCCCAGGAGAGGCTTGCCTCTCCTCTTAAATCCTGAATATTCAGGAATTAGTAAGGAACAGAGGATTCCTGACAGATCAAAATAGCACACAGGAAGCCTCCTGTTTTAAATGCCTCCTGACAATTCCCCCTATTTTATTATATTTGTAAAATGAAATTTGACTTGTATCCAGTTGTAGGCACTATTGTTAAAATGAATCAAGAGTAACACAAAATCGAGGTAATCCGGAAGTAAGTCCAACCATGGAAACTTCTTCCCAGGGTCATTGGTAACTACAAATTACGTTGAGATTGAAGAATCAAAAGGGAATCTTTTCTTAAAGAGATAGAGGAATTAAGACAAGTATATAGTTTACAATTAATCCAAGTTACAGAATGTAAAGTCTTATTGTAAATTTCCTATGACTATAACAAAAGGAAGTGGGACATAGGCCTGTATAAAATATGACTGATTATAGAAATAGTTACTATGACCACAACTGGTCCCTGTAAAATGTGCGGTCCAAGTTCCAAGTTTTCCAGTGCTTGCAGCCCAAATGTCCCATTGTTTAGGCCCACTCTGTTTATTGAGGACGATTCCAGGAGAAGGGGGTGCCATTCCACCTTCAAGCCAGTCAAGAAGTCCTTTGTTATGGTAATGTTTCATTAGTAACCTTTTACATAATGGTTTTTGTTCTTTCCCGAACTCTTTCCCTAAAGTTTCAGTAGTATAAACATGGTTTACAGACAAAGAAAGGGCAGTAAATAATCCAAGCACTGTCGGAAAGTCTTCTTTTGGAGGCAGGACGAAAAAAGCCAAGTTTGTTGGCTGATGTTTATGCATAATTTCTCTGGGCCCAGGCACAATGGAAGGACTTCATAGCCTAAAGAAATGTTAATTAGTTTTCCTTCCTCTCCAGGGTGTGATGGCTCCCTCAGGTTCTAGAGAGGGAGCATACGTATAGAGTCATTAGTTGAAACGATTGGTCCTCTCTCTGTCCTTTCAACCACATGTAATAGAGGGAGGTTGG
>SJYQ01001839.1:338872-349075 GCA_006410935.1 Redunca redunca | reverse complement strand
TCTGGTGATGTCCATGTGTAGAGTCTTCTCTTGTGTTGTTGGAAGAGGGTATTTGCTATGACCAGTGCATTTTCTTGGCAAAACTCGATTAGTCTTTGCCCTGCTTCATTCTGCATTCCAAGGCCAAATTTGTCTGTTACCCCAGGTGTTTCTTGACTTCCTACTTTTGCATTCCAATCCCCTATAATGAAAAGGACAACTTTCTTTGGTGTTAGTTCTTAAAGGTCTTGTAGGTCTTCATAGAACCGTTCAACTTCAGCTTCTTCAGCATTACCAGTTGGGGCATATTGAATGGTTTGCCTTGGAAATGAACAGAGATCGTTCTGTTGTTTTTGAGATTGCATCCAAGTACTGCATTTCAGACTCTTTTGTTGACCATGATGGCTACTCCATTTCTTCTGAGGGATTCCTGCCCACAGTAGTAGATATAATGGTCATCTGAGTTAAATTCACCCATTCCAGTCCATTTTAGTTTGCTGATTCCTAGAATGTCGACGCTCACTCTTGCCATCTCTTGTTTGACCACTTCCAATTTGCCTTGATTCATGGACCTGACATTCCAGGTTCCTATGCAATATTGGTCTTGATAGCGTTGGACCTTGCTTCTATCACCAGTCACATCCACAGCTGGATATTGTTTTTTCTTTGGCTCCATCCCTTCATTCTTTCTGGAGTTATTTCTCCACTGACCTCCAGTAGCATGTTGCGCACCTACTGACATGGCGAGTTCCTCTTTCAGTATCCTATCTTTTTGCCTTTTCATACTGTTTATGGGGTTCTCAAGGCAGGAATACTGAAGTGGTTTTCCATTCCCTTCTCCAGTGGACCACATTCTGTCAGACCTCTCCACCATGACCCACCTGTCTTGGGTTGCCCCGCGGGCATGGCTTAGTTTCGTGGAGTTAGACAAGGCTGTGGTCCTAGTGTGATTAGATTGACTAGTTTTCTGTGAGTATGGTTTCAGTGTGTCTGCCCTCTGATGCCCTCTTGCAACACCTACCATCTTACTTGGGTTTCTCTTACCTTGGGCATGGGGTATCTCTTCACAGCTGCTCCAGCAAAGCGCAGCTGCTACTCCTTACCTTGGACGAGGGTATCTCCTCACCACCACCCTTTTTGACCTTCAAAGTGGGATAGTTCCTCTAGGTCCTCCTGTGCCCACGAAGCCACTGCAGGAACGGCTGAGAGGAGCCACCCCATGTCCGAGGTCAGGGCCGGCCAGGACGAGCCACGCTGCGTCCGAGGTCAGGGCCGGCGGCCGGGAGGAGCAACCCCATGCCCGAGGCCAGGGGCTGCATCAGGGAGGAGCAACCCCACATCCAAAGAGCTGAGTAACATCCCCTCTCAATCCTCCCAGCTTTGTGGTGGTTTGGACAAGAAGTCATGAGCAAGAATCTTACAAAGAGGAAGGGGAGCTTCAGAGGACAGTGGTGAGGGCCTCCAAGTCCAGCTTTCCTTTTCATGTGAAAATTTTCCCTCCCATTGTTGACCTCAGAGGATTTGGGTTTTGCCTTTTTAAGGAAGAAGGCAATCTTACTAATTTATAAAAATCTCCAGTGGGGAAAGGAGTAGGTCCTTGAGTTTGATGATGAGCGACTGATCGCTAGTAACAGTGAAAGTGAAAGTCTCTCAGTTGTGTTGGTTTCTTTGCAATCCCATGAACTATACAGTCCCTGGAATTCTCCAGGCCAGAATACAGGCAGCCGTTTCCTTCTCTAGGGGATCTTCCCAACCCAGGGATCGAACCCAGGTCTCCCACATTGCAAGCAGATTCTTTACCAGCTGAGCCACCAGAGAAGGCCAAGAATACTGGAGTGGGTAGCCTATCTCTTCTCCAGTGGATTGAGCAGTTTATATACAGATGAAGGAGAAATTCGGTGGGGAGGAAAGAAGGCTACAGGAATAGTGGAAGCAAAATGAAGAGGGAATCTACTTTCCCAAAGAAGGGATTTGTTGGCCAAAGAAAACCCCAGTGATTCATGAAGTGTGGCAAGGAGAATTCCTCTTTTGCTATTAAACTTTCTTTCAAGCTAATTGCCCAAAACCGTGCTAAATTTTATACTCTTTTAAATGGCATCAGAGAGATAAAGCTTGGTGGGATGCAGAAGTCTGAACATAAGGGACCATCAGATGACTCAGATAAACAAACACAGCATGAAGAATGAGCTGGTGGGGGAGGGAGAAGAGAGAGAAAAATGACGTCAATTTCTGTGACATAACTGTTCATTCACCATGGTGGCAAAGTAATACCGTTTTACATAACTGAGCAGGTTCCACAGTTTAGACATTTAATAAATCAGTTTTTAAATTACTGAACTTATTTGCAAAATTCTAAATAAATAACCCTCCATGGTTATTTATTCTAATGTGCAATAACATTATTCTTACCATAACCTGACCTGCTTTTCTTGGTTTATAACTGTGCTCACAATAAAATAAAGCATATCTTTCCGATCACATTAAGATATATTTACTTAATTCATTTGGTGTAATTTTCCATAAACAGAATCCAGTTTCTAAATGCTGTTTTAATGATCCAGAGAAGTGGAAAATAGTTTCGATTGTATTAGCCAAAAATCTTTGTAGATTTTAATGACTCCAGTTGGAGAATGAACTATAGTCTGTCTAATGGAAAAGACAGATTTTTAAAAGACATATTTACCGATTCTAAAGAATCTGAAAAATGCCAAAAAGTGTAAAGAAGAAAATGCCAGTTGTTCTCATTCACCTCCCTCTTACTCAAAAATAACAATTTGCTTTAGTGTGAGGAGAGGATAGTGTCATGGACTTTGAGGAACTATCAATGTGAAAAGACGCATTCTGATTGAGAATCAGACTCAAATGTATCTTCAGTATTATTGATGAATATTTACCTCTCTAGACTAAGCTCTCTGTAAGCAGGAACCATATCTATGTTTGCTCTCTACTGGTGGGTAGTAGATAGCACTTCAGTGTCTGGTGTGTGGTAAGCGTTCAGTTAATAGTCACTGAAAGAATGATATTTATCAAATTAGGGCTTGGAGTTTCAATCAACAGCAACTACATCTGGCTGATTTAAGCATAAAGGAAATTTATTAAAAGATAATTGAGCGATTTCTCTGGTGATCCAGTGGCTAAGACTCCATGCTTCCGACGCAGGGGGCCCAGGTTCAGTCCCTGGTATAGGAACTAGATCTCGCATGCTTTAACTAAAGATTCCAGATGCCACAACTAAAACCCAGAGTAGCCAAATGCATAATTTTTTTTTAAAGGTAATAGAGTAACTCTCAGAATGTTTAGGAAAGCCTGAGGTTTCAGCTCAGAATTTACAGCCAGGGGCAATTACTGTCTGGCTCAGAGCATATCCTACATTTTATATGTGTAACTGCAACTCAGCCATGCAAGGAAGTCCAACTGGCATGAAGATTGCGTTTTCAAGAAGTCTTCCCACTCTCCTAGAAGGTCAAGAATTCTTAGGTGATGGGGTATATGACAAGCAGAGTAGATCCCATGGGCTTAAACTGTTCTTCTCTCGCTGTAAAAAAAGAAAAGGTTCTTGTTGAAAAAAAAAAAGAAGAAATGATGTTGAATGTATTATATCATCAATGTTGATGATAAATAAATCATTGAGAAGTCCTGCTGGCAGAAGCTTTGTGGTCAGGGTGATCTTTTATTTTCAGATTCCACATTGAATCTCCAGAAACAGCATTTCTGGAGTGGAGAGGGTCCTCTTGCCTCAAGTGAGGGTGGCAAAGGCCATGTCCAGGATTTCAGATTCCAGACTAGAAGGCAGATTTTGTCTCCTATGTGGAGAGGTCAAATGCTAGGTGAGCAAAGACTGAAGATTGTCCTTTGCAGAACTGGGACTTTAAAATTTCAGAGTGGCAGAGAAATGAAGGAGTTTAGAATTGAAAGGTGATGTCCAGATAGCTTGTGGATTTCCCCCCATCCCCCAAACCTGCCACCTCCCAGGTTTCCTCTCACCTTTCCCTGAAAGCTCTCTTTATCCTGCAAGTTGTATGAACTACTTAACAGGGCTGGGTTCAGTACAAGGAATACTTTCAGCCATTTTCTGCAAATAATCTACCATTCAGGCTTACCCATCTAGACTCAGTTGAAGGTAGAACTCATCCTTGCTGGGAAAGGTTCTTTTCCCGCAGGACAGAGGCAGAGCAAGACACACGCCTTCTGTAGGTACACCAGCAAGTAGATGAAAAGGACTGAAAAAAGGGCCGGGTGGTGCCTTTCCAGTTCTTTCTCCCAAACTCACCCAAATTCATTCTTTCCTTGGGGAAGAGTAAATGAAAGCTGGGAGAGTCCAGGAGTCACACTGTGAAGGAGCTCCCTTCACTTGGAAGGAAACAACAGGTGTTGGGCAGAAATTTTCCCCCGTTGGTAATAAGGTCAGCCCAATTTTTCTCTTTTGAGCATATAGCCTAAAACTACCCCAAGGATGATGTGCCATTTGTCCCATGGCTTTGTCCAAGCAAGTTTTTTCATGCCTGAAAACAGAATTCAAATCCACTTCAGTAAGAGTTAATTGATGCTTCTTCTTCTGGGCAGAAAGAGCAGCAGGAGATAGAGCTCTTCTGCACGGAGATCGTGGGGAGCTGCAGGTTATTCAGGATTGCCGACATGGCGAGGGCAAAGGCAGGAGAGGGGCAAAGCTGGGGTGAGGGATCTGCATTGTATTTAGTAATCTGAGTGGTCATTTCAGAAGAGCGCAGGGTGGGCAGGGAACACACGTGAGAGAAGGGAGCCTGGGGCATGGCCCACCTGAGGCCAGACCCCGTGCCCCGAAGGGCAGCTCTTCCTCAATTCCAGCCAATTTCTGCCACACAGAATTTGACAACAGAGTTGCCGGGTTTCTGTATTTTTCATGAGAAGCTGGAGAGACAGATTCCTGTGAAATTTCCCAATTTTTAAAGATGGCCACCTCATTTCCTTTTGAATCACTGACTAGACATGGAGTGAGGTTAAATTTGCTCGGCGGCCACCCTTGCTTGACCGAGGGACACCCTGCTGAAGTACTTTACGCAGATGGTCATATTTCTTCTTTATAGCATTCCTGTGATGTAAGCAGTGTCATGGCACCTATTTGACAGATGAGCAACTGAGACTCTGAGCAACTGAGACTCTAACTGAGCAACTGAGACTCTAACCGAGCAGCTGAGACTCTAACCGAGCAGCTGAGCAACACTAAGTATTCCTGGTACCTGGTAAGTGGAAGCCTTTCCAGACAGCCCTCACCTCCCTCGAACCCACCGAAAACTATTTCCCTGCCCCTGCTCTATTCCATCATAGCCATTTCTTCTTCCACTGTCACTGTGTCATAACTCACTGTACAGCAGGGACCATTTCAATTAGCTGTCACCTCTGCTATACCGTAAGTGCTAAGAGGGCAAGGAGCACGCTGGTCACAAGATAAGCATGAAGTGTGAGGCTGAATGAACAAAGTCTGTTTCTTTAATCAGGATGCACTCCAGTTGTCCTGACTTTTGTGCTTTGTAGTCCCTGGGAGGATGTCATTTCACGGCCCTTACTTGTCCTGGCCCCTTCCTCCCCCTTTGCTTTCTCTTCCTCCTGGACCTTCTCCTTTCCCTTCCCTTCTGCTTCTTTTCCCCCCTCCTTTGTCTCCTGTAGCTCGACACTTGGCAGTGACCCCGTTAAAGCATAGTGACGCACACAGAACGCCTCACCCCCAGCATTGCTCTGGACGTGACAGTACCCAAGGGGACGCTGATTGCACAAGGAGCCTGGCACAGTACTTGGGGAGTTGCTCAAGTTCTTAGGTTGACTTACATTTTTAGGCTTCCCAGTAACCCTGGGAGATGCTGCTAAGATTTTCTCTTTTTACAGGTGAAACTGAGTCTGTAGATGAATCCACCCGGACCTCCTTCTTTTACTATACTTTTCCAAATTGTTCACGTACTTTTGACACCCCAACCCCAGTCATCAGGGGTTATCACAGGTTCTAAGAAAAACAGGGAAATTGGTGATTTCAGCCCAAGAGACGTGCAGCAGTTGCTAGGAACAGAGTTTGTTGTTTGGTTTCCCTCACTTTCCCTCCTTTCTGACAGTGCTTTCTCTGCAGGTAGAGGGCATGCTGACTCCAGCCATTTGAGGTTCTTACACATGGATGGGGGAAGGGACAGGGAGGGGATGTTGTCAGCCTGCATAGCCTGAACCTCTCTGTCGAGGGCTAATCATGTCAGGAAGGATCCAGAACAACTAGGGAAAGAATCTTTAAGTTTCCAAAGCTCACTTTATATCGCAACTAACAGGCACTTACCAATCCCAGAAACAGCATTAAGACAGTGTCTGGGATTGACTTTATTTTGAAGCCTGAGAGTCAGTAATCTGTCAAGAGAGTGGGGAAGTCAAATCACAAGAGACGGCACGTATCTGCAGACACATAATCCAATAATTGTAGCACAAACAGGCTGATGCTCCAGAGAAATGGAACAATGGGTTTCCCTGCAGATGGCATTTTTTTTTTGTCCCTAATTATTTGCTTTCAGTCTTGACAATATTCTATGGATGTTTGTGAAAGGCCTCTATGGCCAACAAATAGCTTTTAATCACACCATTAAAACAGGAAAAAAGCAGGCACAGAACCCAGAATGGTCTCGCCTGAAGCTGAACAGAAGAGCAAAATGACCAGTGAACCAAGGGCAGAGCTCAGAAGTGGTTTTGGAAGAGAAAAAACAGTCTTGATATTCCCTAAACATAATTTCATGTGTATTGGCTTTAAACTGTAGGGAAATTATCAACATCACATATTTAGCGGAGTGTGTAAACAAACAGAAGCAAATGCTTTTTAGAAGCAGTTGTTAGATCAAAATATTCAGTTCAATTTGACTGACACGTATTGCATCCAATTTGTTGTTTTTATTTTATTTAAACCTCAATCTGTCCAAAAAGCAATTTAAGCAGGAAAGTGTATTGGTATCTCCTCTGTGCAAAAAATAGCACCAGTTTCAAGGAAGGAGGATTCAGAGATGGATGGATCCCTCTCTCCCAAGATACTCACCAGGCAGAATGTTACATATATCAGTCAGAGTCCTTAGTTACAACAGCAAGAGTTAAGTGTTTTGGCTATCTCTTGCTGTCTAAGGAACTATTCCAAAACGTAGTGGCTTGATTTATTATTATCACTCATGGTTCGATTGACTGAGCTCAGCCAGGAGGCTCTGGCTTGAAGTCTGCTGTATACTCATGGTCGGATATTGGCTGGACTGCGATTATTGGTGGGATTATGAGGCTGGATGTTGAGGATGGCTCACTCGCATGGTTGACCCTTGATGCTGGCTGTCATCTGGTATCTCAGAGACTGACAGAGGGCCTACTCCTGGGAAATATAATTTAAACCAGAATCTTCTCCCCACCCGGAAAACTGCTCCACAAAGGTAGCAGAGAAAGAAAAGTTTCATTACCAAATAAACATTAAAAAACCAGAATGTAATGGACACATCAGAGGCAGTCTGCTAGAGACTGTGGAGAGACACAAAGAAATCTCACCCTTGTAGATAGCCAAGCAGATATAGCCGAGTATACACATGTTCTCATTGTAAACTATAACAAATCCTCAGGTCAGAGGACTTCAAGGCACCATTTGTCACACATAGTTCATCCTAACTTTACTTGTGGTTGGGGTGACCGTCTGGATTAGCCAATTGGCTTTATCCACAGAAATAACAAATTTCTGATATCTTTATGGTAGGAGATTGCTTTGCAGCTTGGAGCAAGGTGTCTAGTCAGGGTGGGATCCTACCCTCTCACAGAAACTGAGGGTGTGGGAGGAGAGGTGCCGTTTATCTTGATGTGTATGTTGAGAAAAATAGCTCCCAGGTCCTTAAGAAAGGCATTCTTGGGTTGTAAAGTTGACAAAAAGACTTATCTAGTTTTCCAAAAAGTAAATGCTGTAAGGAAAAGAAGAGATGAACAGAAATCTATACTCTTCTTTTCAACAGGGACGATGAAGTCTCTTCTTTTTAATTTGACCATGGGCTTTCCTGGTGGCTCAGCAGTAAAGAATCCACCTGCCAATGAAGGAGAAGTGGATTTGATCCCTGGGTCGGGAAGATCCCTGGAGAAGGGAACGGCAACCCACTCCAGTATTCTTGCCTGGAGAATCCCACGGACAGAGGAGCCTGGCGGGTACAGTCCGTGGGGTCACAAAGAGTCGGATGTGACTGAACAACTAAACAACAATCCTCACTCTGCAGAGCTCCTCCATGTGGCCTAAGCTTCTCATAGCATGGCCGCTGTTTGCCAAGCCAGACCTTTTAGTGTGCAAGCACTCCCAGCGGGGTAGGCAAGAGCCACCAGGGTTCTTATAACTTAGATTTAGAAGCCATACTCTCTTTATGTCATACTGTTCTGGGGGAGACACAAGGATAACAGAATCAGGGGACAGACAATACCAGCTCCCAGGGGAGTTACCCTCGGAGGCTGGTTACCACGCGACTGCTGCAGATGTGATCAGGAAAGTGTGTGAAAGTAACAGGTGACCCTGGGATACCCCAGGGAAGCACAAGAATCAGGCTTGGAAGCTATACGTTCAGGAATAGCACTCAAAGCACAAGGCAAAGCTTTTACAGTAGAACCCCCTACCGTCATACCTCACAGATCAAGGTGCTAGCCTCTACATGCTTGAAACTCCACTACCTGACTCCCAGAGCTCTCTGGAAAAATAAATTCCATGGTGGCCTCGTCTTTTTGTGTGTGTGTGTGTTGTCATTGTTTTATTGATGCTGATGTCTGTAATGTAGGGCTTCCCTGGTGGCTCAGATAGCTAAGAATCTGCCTGTTATATAGGAGACCCAAGTTCAGTCCCTGAGTCAGGAAGATCCCCTGGAGAAAGGAATGGCTTCCCACTCCAATATTTTTGCCTGAAGAATTTACAAATTTCAGGAAGCCACTATACTGAGTCACATCTCTCTCTCTCTCAGGCACTAAAATTGATTCATGTCACCACTGCTTTCTAAAGGCAATAAATGCCCATTGCTCAGCTTTAGAATAGACATGATGTGCTGGTGAGTCTGGTTGGTGGAGCAGAATCACAGGCTGGGTCTTACAGAAACGGAGGCTGGGAAACTCAGACTGTACCCTTTCCTGGGCTGATGGAACTCATCAGGTGTTTCTCTGTGTCAGGTTGCCCTCCCAGAGTCCCAGAAGTCTGCAGCCTCTGACTTCCTCTGTCCCCACATTTAATCTCAAGATCAAGTCATCAAGTCATATCAATTCTCTTGAAAATAATCGACTGATGAGGACCTACTGTAGAGCACAGGGAAGTCCTCTTCATGCTGTGTGGTGACCTACACGGAAAGGAAATCCTCAAAAGAGAGCATATATGTAAACGCATAGCTGATTCCCTTTGCTGTACAGCAGAAACCAACACAGCATTGTAAAGCAACTATACTCTAATAAAAATAAATAAAAAAAGAAAATAACCATCCCTCTCATGCCGATTACACAAATCCTTATGCATGTGTGAATGAAACTAGTATACTGAGTAAGAAGGAGAATATGAGTTATTTTGTTATAATTTATTTTATCATTTTAACAACTAGAAGTGAAAAAGATTCCTTGCCATCTTGTCAGTCCATCTGGCTTCTTGAACTTAACAAGATCCTTCTTTGCCCCTGCATTCTCATTGATTAAAAGAAGGATATCAACTGCATGTCCTCTGAGATTCTTCCCCATTGTATTAACAAGTAGATTTTTTGGAAACACCAAAGAAGATGAGGAAAGAAAAAAAAAAACTCGAAAAACCAGAAACTCTGCCTGTGTCCCTATAGACTGGACAGTCATAGGCCAAGGATTTCTTGTGCCTTGACAGTAAATCAGTATTGCTAATTACCAGGCTTCCAATTTCAGGCTCAACAAAACTGAGTGTGATTAAAATGTCATAGGAAGTAAGTTCAGTTCAGTTCAGTCGCTCAGTCGTGTCCGACTCCTTGCGACCCCATGAATCACAGCACGCCAGGCCTCCCTGTCCATCACCAACTCCCGGAGTTCACTCAGACTCATGTCCGTTGAGTCAGTGATGCCATCCAGTCATCTCATCCTCTGTCGTCGCCTTCTCCTCCTGCCCTCAATCCCTCCCAGCATCAGAGTCTTTTCCAATGAGTCAACTCTTCACACGAGGTGGCCAAAGTACTGGAGTTTCAGCTTTAGCATCATTCCTTCCAAAGAACACCCAGGGCTGATCTCCTTCTG
>SJYQ01001839.1:305280-334279 GCA_006410935.1 Redunca redunca | reverse complement strand
AGGGGAATTTCATTTCAATCCCTGAGACCATGGGAATAGATAGGATCCACTGAGAACTGTATGATGGGAATCACTTGATGGGGATGAAGCCACAACTATGTGCTACAGCCATCAACTCTTAGGAGTCCTGTATGACAAAACTTAGGCACTGAAAAGATGACATGGCCCAGAGAAGAGTATGGGAACAAGGACACATCTGACGTTGCTAATTTGGTTTCTCCTGAGTATGAAGGAAGAGAAGGTGAAACAAGCCTCAGATAACAAAAGGAAGAAGAGGAAACACACCAAAAAGCCAACCAACCAACCAACCAAATAGGCCTCCGCAAACCCAGTATGCATATGATCAAGTTTATATAAAATTATATTTGTGTACGTTATACAAACATTAAAAGATTAGGAAACAGGTGTCAATATGAGCTTCACATCAACCGATTTTTTGCAATATGCATTTTTTTGGGTAGCAAAAGCATCTTGCAGAATAACGTGCATCATATAATTCTTTTGGTAGAAATGATCCATGAACTCGTGATTATGTGTACATATGTTGTAGGTGTACACAAGAAAGAAAAGAAAGGTATGGAAGGATACAAATGTGTATGATTCTGCTAGTGAATCATGATGCAGTGTCACAGACTTGCAGCTTAGCGACAAGAATCTATTATCTCAGCCTTCTGGAGGCTAGAAGTTCAAGATCAAGGTGTCAGCAGTGTCGGTTTCTTCTGAGGCCTCTGTCCTTTACTTATAGATGGTTGTCTTCTCCCTGTGTCTTTACATGGTTGCCTCTCTGTTTTTAAAAAAAGTAATTAATTTTAATTGGAGGCTAATTACTTTACAATATTGCAGTGTTTTTTTGCCACCCATTGACATGAATCAGCCATGGGTGTACATGTGTTTCCCATCCTGAACCCCCCTCCCACCTCCCTCCCCATCCCATCCCTCAGGGTCATCCCAGTGCACCAGCCCTGAGCACCCTGTCTCATGCATCAGGACATCAGTCACACTGGATTAGGGTCCACCCATGTGACCTCATTTTAAAATAGTTACCTCTTTGTAGAGTCTGTCTCCAAAGACAGTCACATCAGAGGTACTGGGGCTTAGAAATTCACCACAGTTACCCTCTTTCCCCTTTGGAAACTATAAGTTTGTTTTCTCCGTCTGTGGATCTATTTCTACTTTGTATATAGTTCGTTTGTATCACATTGTTTAGATTACACATGTAATAGAGCTACCATATGTTACTGATATTTCATTAATGGGCGTGCATCTGGAGAAAAACATAACTTGAAAAGATACACATACCCCAGTGTTCACAGCAGCACAATTTACAGCAGCCGAGACATGGCAGCAACCTAAATGTCCAACGACAGATAAATGGATAAAGATGTGTTATGTTTATACAGTGGGATACTACTCAGCCATAAAAATGAAATAATATTATCTGTAGCAACATGGATGGACCTAGAGATTATCGCACTAAGTGAAGAGCACGGATTCCACAAGATTCCCAAAGGGAAAATATCTCCTATTTAGGAAAGCACTCGCTTCAGGACGCTAGGTGGCGCTGTAAGCGAGGCATAGAGATAAGCCGAAGCTTTTCCTTCCTCTGAGCAGAGTGGAGGGAAAGAAATCTTTTCATTTTCACAGCAGATACCTATTTTCTCTCACCTGAAGCGCTGCTGTGACGGTTGATCAGGAGTTAGAAGAATCTGCAAATTCCAGTGTGAGAGCTGAGAGATCTGTTCTGTGTTGCCCACCAGCCAGGAAAATACCGGTGCTTTTGAGAAGCCATGTCTCTGGAATGGGATAAGCCTCCCCTTCTCCAGTAACAATGCTTTCTATTAGAGGCTGAAAAGCAGCAGACCGCCCTCACAAAGCATGGTTTTATTGCGGTCTGTGATACATTCCACCCTGACCTGCAGTTTTTGGCCACAGTCTGTGAGACAGCCTCTGGAACACAACCTCAGAATGGAGGCTTCAATCTGCAGATCTTCAGGGAAGGGTGTTTGCTCTCTCCACCTGGGGGTAACCAGCTGATTCTTTGGGATGTCTGGGTGACCTGCCTGTGACAGCTGTCACCCACTGACCTCTTGCAAAAGTCATGTATCCGGCTGGCCGGAAGAACTGCTACTTCGGTTCTCACTGTTCTTGAACTATTCCCTTAATTAGCGTGGATAAGAATTCTTCACCCTAGAAAATGGAACATCTGCTTCTTTGGGATGTATCCCAAAGGTCACTTTTGAAAAAAATTTATTTTACTGATGTGTAGTTAATTTACAATGTTGACTACTATGTAGCCCAGTAGATTCAGTTACACAGATACATGCATTTTTTCTTTCTTTCTCTCTCTTTTTTTCTCTTCAAGCCATGACACATGGTATGTGGGATTCTTGTTCCCTGACTAGGGATCGAATCCATGCCCCCTGCATTGGAAGCACAGAGGCTTAACCACTGGAGCACCAAAAAAGTCCTCATACATTCTTTTTCATAATTTTTTTAATCATAGGATATTGAATACTTTCCCCTGTGCTGTACAGTAAGACCTTGTTGTTTATCCAGCTTATACATAATAGTTTGCCTCTGTTAATCCTTACCCAATGCATTCCTCCCCCACCCTCATCCCCCTTGGCAACTACAAGTCTGTTCTCTGTGTCTGTGAGTTCATTTCTGTTTCATAGATAAGGCCTTGTGTGTCATACTTTAGATTCCACATATAAGTGATATCAGATGGTATTTGTCTTTCTCTTTTTGCAGAGGTTGCTTTTCCAATGAAACCCTGTCTGCAGTTTCTTCTGTAATAGGAAATCACACGTAGAAATGTTTATAGACATTAGGCACCACATTAGGCTCTCTCGGATACCTCAAGCTGTTTAATCCTTGCAGTATGCTATGGTTATTATCACCGTCCCTGTTTTCACAGAGGAAACTGAGACTCAGATTTAAGGTAACTTGTCTTGGACCCACAGCAAAGAAATAGTCAAGCTGGGATGAGGACTCTGGCTATCTGGCATCTTTTTCTGGTGTCTAGTTGGTCGCCCCCTTCTCTGTTCCCACGAGCTTCACATTTGCTTCTATTGTGGAGATTGTTGAGCTTGCCAGGTGGCTAAGTGTTAAAGTGTCTGCCTGCTAATGCAGGAGATATGGGTTCCATCCCTGGGTTGGGAAGATCCCCTAAACAAGGGAATGGCAATCCATTCCTGTATTCTTGGCTGGAAAATCCCATGGACAGAGGAGCCTGGTGGGCTACAGTCCACGGGGTCAAAGAGGGGTCACAGAGTCCAACATTTCGCCCGTGCTCCCTACACCTGAGCACAACAGGTAGGTTAACACATGCTTCCTGTTTATCCTCCCCCAGCTGAATGGAAGACCTCTGCAAAGCTAGAAGCCTCTGAGTCCCGCTGTCTGTGTTGACTGCCCTCTCTGCCATCTCTGCAGGGCTGTATTAACTGGAACCCTCAAGCCCCTCTCCCTGGAGAAGGCAATGGCACCCGACTCCAGCACTCTTGCCTGGAAAATCCCATGGATGGAGGAGCCTGGTGGGCTACAGTCCATGGGGTCGCCAAGAGTCGGACACGACTGAGCAACTTCACTTTTCACTTTGAAGCCCCTCTTATCTTCTTTTTCATTTCCCAATCCACCCTCCCTCTCTCAAAGCATAAAATGGATTAAATGAATGTTGGCATCATTTGCACTTGGCTATGAATCCACTGTTTATACTTCATCCCCAAATATGTTTTAGCTGAGAGATTCTCGAATTCTAGCCGTGAGCAATGTTGAAAAGCTGAGTGGGTTCGGGCTTCGGAACACTGGGTGGCGCTGTTCCCCTTCAACTGCGATGGGAGTGGCCGACTCGAGATCCGCTGCTTCACCGTGCTGAGTCCTGAGACTCACCTCTGGCATCCTGCCTGGTTTGTTCACCTTAGAAGTGCAGACGTTTGGCTGTATTTACCACTTTATTTTTATCTCTTTGTTTTCCTTTCTTCCTGTGAATTTTCTTGATTTTATCAGAAGTGAAAGTGAAGTCGCTCAGTCGTGTCCGACTCTTCGCGACCCCATGGACGGCAGCCTACCAGGCTCCTCTGCCCATGGGATTTTCCAGGCGAGAGTACTGGAGTGGAGTACCAATTTTATCAGAAAGTGCCCCTAATGCCTCCTTGATGTGTTTCTCGTGTTCTCTGCTGGCCCTCATTGGTCTACCAGCTGCTTGCCTCTCAATCTTTAAATTCTGTTCTTCCTGGCAGCACACTCTTGGACCACAGTGATCATTCATGATAATGACACACACAAAATAGAGATGGAAACTGGAGGCCCATAGAATGCTGTCTAGAGGAACAACTCAAGTCTCCAGAGAGATGATGGTGTAGAACTGGGCATGGAGGTATGAAGAGATTTAATTCTTCCTTTGGTAAATTTTTGTCTTTTAAGATGCTTTTGTGAGGTTTTCACAGATGAGAATACTGAGATCCAGAGAGGCTTAAGTCCTGACTTAAGACTGTGAAGTTCAGTTCAGTTCAGTCGCTCAGTCATGTCCGACTCTTTGCGACCCCATGAATTGCAGCACACCAAGTCTCCCTGTCCATCACCAACTTCCTAAGTTCACTCAGACTCGCGTCCATCGAGTCAGTGATGCCATCCAGCCATCTCATCCTCTGTCGTCCCCTTCTTCTCCTGTCCCCAGTCCCTCCCAGCATCAAAGTCTTTTCCAATGAGTCAACTCTTCGCATGAGGTGGCCAAAGTACTGGAGTTTCAGCTTTAGCATCATTCCTTCTAAAGAAATCCCAGGGTTGATCTCCTTCAGAATGGACTGGTTGGATCTCCTTGCAGTCCAAGGGACTCTCAAGAGTCTTCTCCAACACCACACTTCAAAAGCATCAATTCCTCGGCTCTCAGCCTTCTTCACAGTCCAACTCTCACATCCATACATGACCACAGGAAAAACTGTAGCCTTGACTAGATGGACCTTAGTCGGCAAAGTAATGTCTCTGCTTTTGAATATGCTATCTAGGTTGGTCATAACTTTTCTTCCAAGGAGTAAGTGTCTTTTAATTTCATGGCTGCAGTCACCATCTGCAGTAATTTTGGAGCCCCAAAAAATAAAGTCTGACACTGTTTCTACTGTTTCTCCATCTATTTCCCATGGAGTGATGGGACCGGATGCCATGATCTTCGTTTTCTGAATGTTGAACTTTAAGCCAGCTTTTTCACTCTCCTCTTTCACTTTCATCAAGAGGCTTTTTAGTTCCTCTTCACTTTCTGCCATAAGGGTGGTGTCATCTGCATATCTGAGGTTATTGATATTTCTCCTGACAATCCTGATTCCAGCTTGTGTTTCTTCCAGTCCAGTGTTTCACATGATGTACTCTGCATATAAGTTAAATAAGCAGTTAGGAAGTAGCAAAACTTCTACTGATTTTGTTTCATGAGGTCTTCCACCATCCAACCATCCATTCATTACTCATTCATTAAAAGATTTAAGTCCTTACTTAAGTTAGTGCAATTAAGGAGTAGGAAAGTTCTGTTAGATGTTAATGAGCTGTTTTCACCATTCAGTCATCCATCCATCTATCGATATTTGTCCAGAATCTACCATGTGCTACTACTATACTGTGCAAGGGTGTACAATGTGGGTGAGTGTAAGTCACTTCTGTCATATTGGACTCTGCAACTCCGTGAACTGTAGCCCACCAGGCTCCTCTGTCTGCAGGATTCTCCAGGCAAGAATACTGGAATGGGTATCCATGCCCTCCTCCAGGGGATCTTCCTGACCCAAGGATTGATATATAATAGAGAACAAAAGACCAAGTCCTAGGGAATTTCCATTTTAGTGAGAGAGAGATTAGGGACAGACAGTAGACAACAGCAACCAGTGCACAGTGGGTCATGGAATGACAGGGTCCGACTTGTGTGCGTGTGCTCTGTGTGTGCTCTCCTGTGACACACGCATTATCTGGGCAGGTGGCAAAGAGGTACCAACAATCATATTATCGGCATTTTCCTGACTCATTTTGTTCAGCTGCTTTCCTGGCTCCTGCCTAGCCCCTCCCCTCAGAATCAGAGGCAGCTGTGCAGTTGCTAAGCCATGGAGGGACATCTCCGGAGCTGCAGGCTGGCAGGTAAAGGTGAGACGGGGAGGTAAGACAGAGGTTGGTCAGGGCTGCCTTGCAGTAGGTAGGAAACAGCTCTTAGAACCTGGAAATCACAAGTTAAAACCAATTTATGAATGTGCATTTGCTTCCAGCCTTTTCTCCTCTTTTACTTCAGAATGAAGCAGAAAACAGTTCTTAGAATTGAGGCTTTTGCCAGTGAGTTCTCAGTAAGATTTCAGCATGCCTTCCTGAGAACATGCCTTCATTGATGACTGCCTTACTGAGTGAGGGAAGTGGGGGCAGAGGGAATGGCTGACCCAGAAAACAGATACGTGGAAAAAAGTCATTATCTTTAGAAGACAGGCTGTGGTAGGAGAGAAAACTGGTAGTGCTGGGGCCATGAAATTGTGAAAGCTTTGTGGCCTTTTCAGGAAACATGGAATCCTTGGATGTTTTTAATTTGGCTGGGGACATCTCCTACAGAAAAATGATACAGAGTTCTTCTGAAGGGTGAATTGCAACAGAATGAGAAGAAGGGAAATAAGATGGTCTGGATGGAGTGGAGGGGACATGTGCTGTAAAACAATTAAATTACCTTTGTTAAGTGTGTGGGCTTTCCTGGTAGCTCAGCTGGTAAAGAACCCACCTGCAGTGCAGGAGACCCCAGTTCAGCCCCTGGGTCAGGAAGACCCCCTGGAGACGGAATAGGCTACCCACTCCAGTTATCATGGGCTTCCCTGGTGGCTCAGATGGTAAAGAATCTGCCTGCAATGCAGGACACCTGGGTTCGATCCCTGGGTTGGGAAGATCCCCTGGAGATCATTTTTTATGTGTATAGTGAGAATACTTAAAGATCTACTCTTTTAGCAAATTGCAAGTATACAACACAGTATTATTAGCTATGATACTAGGATATATTAACATGTTGTGCATTGGAGTTCCAGAACTTACTCATCCTAAAACTATGTGAGATGATATATGTGTTAGTTCACTTGATTCTGATCATTTTATAAAGTATAAGCATGTGAATGTGCAAACACATACAATTTTTATTTGTCAAGTACATCTTGATAAAGCTGGAAAAGAGGGTTATTGAGAAGCATGTTTAGAGACTTCCCTGGTGGTCCAGTGGCTAAAACTCCAAGTTCCCAGTGCAGAGGGCCTTAGCTTGATTCCTGGTCAGGGAACTAGATCCCCCATGCCACAACTAAGACCAGGCACAGCCAAATAAATGATGAATAAATATATGAAAAAGGCATGGTAGGCTGCAGTCCATGGGGTCGATACTAGTTGGACACGACTGATCGACTTCACTTTCACTTTTCACTTTCATGCATTGGAGAAGGAAATCGCAACCCATGCCAGTGTTCTTGCCTGGAGAATCCCAGGGATGGGGGAGTCTGGTGGGCTGCCGTCTATGGGGTTGCACAGAGTCGGACACGACTGAAGCGACTTAGCAGCAGCAGCAGCAGCAGCAGCAGGATTTTATCACTGATGAGATGACTAGCTCTTATTTATTAAGGAATTATCTGTGCCCTGGCTTAGAGTGCCTTCCCTATGCTAACTTGTCATCCCTAGAACAATCCAATGAAATAGCCACTATTATAATCCCCACTTACAGATGTGGAAGAAGAGTTTCAGGAAAGTGAAATAAATTGTCTGTGGATTTACAGCGGCAGCGTGGAGTAGCTGTGACTCACACCCATAGTGTTGTGCATGCACGCTCAGTCCCTTCAGTCAGGTCTGACTCTCTGTGACCCCATGGACTGCAGCCCACCAGACTGCTCTGTCCATGGAATTCTCCAGACAACGATACTGGAGTGGGTTGCCGTACCCTCCTCCAGGGGATCTTCCCAACCCAGGAATCGGACCCGAATCTCCTGCGTCTTCTGTGTTCACAAGTAGATTCTTTACCCACTGAGCTACCTGAGAAGCTCTATAAACTAGGTCCAAAGCTTCTTATTTGGCTGCTTCTGCTCTTTTGTCCCCTACAGTAGTAGATGTGGGGGGGAAGGAGAGAGAGGGGTGGGAAGGATTCCCGGATTCCCAATGTGGGACAGAAGGTCCACTGGTAGACCCAGTTCTAGATTACCGGGGCAATCACGTGCCATTCTATACTTTTCTAAACATTCTATGCATTCTATCCCAGTTGAGAATTACAATATAACCAGTATTAACGTACCAAGGCCCTGGACTTTCCTGCCCACAGCCAGGATAACTGCCATCAGTTATCTCCAGCCCCTACCTCACACCCTGTGGGCAGTTCTTCTGCTTCCCTCCATGCCTACCAATTTCAGCTGATTTCTAGAGATCTATAATCTACCCAATCACTCCTGCCTCTGAGGTTTTGTTCCTGGAAGACTCCTGGCCTCTGAACTAGAGTTTTCCTTTCTGTGTTTGTCCTGTTGCTCTCTGCCTGTGTTGACTTGGATCTCCCAGGTGTGTATCTGGCCACACTGTTTCACTGGTGGGCTTTGAAAGCTGAAGGCTGCTCCAGTTACTATTTGCTGTTGTTGTTCAGTTGCTAAGTTGTGTCTGACTTTTTGCGATCCCCTGGACTGTAGCACGACAGCTGCCTCTGTCCTCCACTATCTCCAGGTGTTTGCTCAAAATTCACGTCCACTGAGTCGGTGATCCTATCTAACCACCTCATCCTCTGTCACCCTCTTCTCCTTTTGCCTTCAATCTTTCCCAGAATCAGGGTCTTTTCCAAGGAGTCAGCTCTTTGCATCATGTGGCCAAATTATTGGAGCTCCATCCAGCTTCAGCATCAGTCCTTCCAATGAATATTCAGGGTTGATTTCCTTTAGGATTGACTGGTTTGATATCTTTGCAGTCCAAGGGACTCTCAAGACTCAATCATTTTTTCTTTTTATCCACCAAAGAGAGGGCTGTAGTTCAGTGATGCTGTCAATAGGACATTTAATTTTATGTGCTCCCTGCTTTAAAGAAAAATCTTTTGACTTCTCTACTCCCAGGCATTTTCTCACTGGACACTTCTCTTCCCAGGCTGCTTCCTGCCTCACTGATATTCCCATTATCCACAAATTCCTATTTACTTTCATTCATGTATCTGTGAGTTCATTCTCACATTCGGCAAGTGTGCCAGGTGCAATTTCAAGTGCTTAGGTTACATCAGTGAATAAATAACTCTAAAATTATTTTACTTTGGCAGTTTATATTCCAGGAAGATAGAAACAAAATGAACAATAAAGATAATAAGTGCTCAGTTGTTCACTCATCTCCAAACCTTTGTGACCCCATGGCATGTGGAATCTTAGCTCCCTGGCCAGGGATTCAACATGCATTTCCTGCATTGGAAGGCAAAGTCTTAACCACTGGACCACAAGGGAAATCCCAGGTATATAATATTTAAAAAATAACAAGGATGTTATGGTAGCTGGAAAAGAGAGAGCAAACAAAACCAGGGAAATAACAGAGGCCCAGATCATGGAGGGCCTTGTAGAGGCTGCTACAAGAAATTAGTAGGAACTCTAGGGACTTCCCTGGTGGTTCAGCAGTGAAGACTCTGCACTTCCAAAGCAGGGGTGTGGTTTCAATCCCTGGCCAGGAAACTAACATTCCACATGTCATGAAAGTGAAGTGAAAGTCACTCAGTCATATCCGACTCTTTGCGACCCCATGGACAATACAGTCCATGGAGTTCTCCAGGCCAGAATACTGGAATGGGTAGCTTTCCCCTTCTCCAGGGGATCTTCCCAACCTTGGGATCAAACCCAGGTCTCCCACATTGTGGGCGGATTCTTTACTAGCTGAGCCACAAGGGAAACCCAAGAATACCGGATTGGGTAGCCTATCCCTTCTCCAGAAGATCTTCCCAACCAGGAATCAAACTGGGGTCTGCTGCACTGCAGGCGGATTCTTTACCAACAAGCACATGTCATTCAGTCCAGTTTAGTTCAGTCTCTCGGTCGTGTCTAACTCATTGTGACCCCATGGACTGCAGCATGCCAGGCCTCCCTGTCCATCACCAACTCCTGGAGTTTACTCAAACTCATGTCCATTGAGTTGGTGATGCCATCCAACCATCTCATCCTCTGTCGTCCCCGTCTTCTCCCATCTTCAATTTTTCCAAGCATCAGGGTCTTTTCAGATGAGTCAGTTCTTCTCATCAGGTGGCCAAAGTATTGGAGTTTCAGCCTCAGCATCAGTCCTTCCAATGAATATTCAGGGCTGATTTCCTTTAGGATGGACTGGTTGGATCTCCTTGCAGTCCAAGGGACTCTCAAGAGTCTTCTCCAACACCACAGTTCAAAAGCATCAATTCTTCCGCGCTCAGCTTTCTTTATCGTCCAACTCTCACATCCATACATGACCACAGGAAAAACCATAGCCTTGACTAGATGGACCTTAGTCGGCAAAGTAATGTCTCTGCTTTTGAATATGCTATCTAGGTTGGTCATAACTTTTCTTCCAAGGAGTAAGCATCTTAATTTCCTGGCTGCAGTCATCATCTGCAGTGATTTTGGAGCCCAGAAAAATAAAGTCTGTCACTGTTTCTACTGTTTTCCCATCTATTTGCCATGAAGTGATGGGACCGGATGCCATGATCTTCGTTTTCTGAATGTTGAGCTTTAAGCCAACATTTTCACTCTTCTCTTTTACTTTCATCAAGAGGCTCTTTAGTTCTTCATCACTTTCTGCCATAAGGGTGGTGTCATCTGCATATATTTGAGGTTATTGATATTTCTCCAGGCCATCTTGATTCCAGCTTGTACTTCATCCAGCCCAGCATTTCTCATGATGTACTCTGCATATAAGTTAAATAAGCAGGGTGACAATATACAGCCTTGATGTACTCCTTTCCCGATTTGGAAGTAGTCTGTTTTTCCATGTCCAGTTCTAACTGTTGCTTCCTGACCTGCATAGAGATTTATCAAGAGGCAGGTCAGGTGGTCTGGTATTTCCATCTCTTTCAGAATTGTCCACAGTTTGTGGTGATCCACCCAGTCAAAGGCTTTGGCATAGTCAATAAAGCAGAAATAGATATTTTCTTGGATCTCTCTTGCTTTTTTGATGATTGAAAGGATGTTGGCAATTTGATCTCTGGTTCCTCTGCCTTTTCTAAAACCAGGTCGAACATCTGGAAGTTCATGGTTCACGTACTATTGAAGCCTGGTTTGGAGAATTTTGAGCATTACTTTACTAGCATGTGAGGTGAGTGCAATTGTGCAGTAGTTTGAGCATTCTTTGGCATTGCCTTTCTTTGGGATTGCAATGAAAACTGACCTTTTCCAGTCCTGTGGCCACTGCTGGATTTTCCAGATTTGCTTGCATATTGAGGGCAGCACTTTGAGACCATAATCTTTTAGGATTTGAAATAGCTCAACTGGAATTCCATCACCTCCACTAGGCTTTGTTCGTAATGATGCTTCCTAAGGCCCACTTGACTTCGCATTCCAGCATATCTAGCTCTAGGTGAGTGATCACATCATCGTGATTATCTGGGTCATGAAGATCTTTTCTGTATAGTTCTTCTGTGTATTCTTGCCACCTGTTCTTAATATCTTCTGCTTCTGTTAGGTCCATACCATTTCTGTCCTTTATTGAGCCCATGTTTGCATGAAGTGTTCCCTTGGTATCTCTAATTTTCTTGAAGGGATCGCTAGTCTTTCCCAATCTATTGTTTTCCTCTATTTCTTTGCACTGATCACTGATTTTGAACAGAGTTGAGATTTAATACCTTAATATTTAAAAACATCTTTCTGGATCTTGAGAACAGACTGTAGGGAGACAAATATAGCAGATGAATTAGGAGGCTACTATTGCCATCTGGGTAGCTATGGTCTAAAACATATGATGCTCTTTCTAATCTCATGGCCTCCTGTGGGTAACAAGTAAAGAGAGAGGCCAGATTAGATGTATTCTCTCCAGTGCTTCTGGAGCTGGGGTAGAAGTGAAATTCTTAGTGTCAGCCGATGGACCTAGATGGGAAAGTTGGCTGGCAGGTGTTCAGTGTCTTCCTGCCTAAGAATGGGAGACACTGAGCACTCTTCTTTTATTTCCAGGTTGCATACGTGTTGGTTTTGATGCCATATTGGTGCCTAGCCCAGGCTTCCCAGGGTGATAGTGGTAAAGAACACACCTGCCAATGCAGGAGACATAAGAGACTCAGGTGGGATCCCTTGGTTGGGAAGATCCCCTGGAGAAGGGAACGACAACCCACTCCAGTATTCTTGCCTGGAGAATCTCTTGAACAGAAGGGCCTGTGGGCTAAGGTCCATAGGGTTACAAAGAGTCAGACGTGACTGAAGCAGCTTAGCATGCATGCATGCATGGCGCCTAGCCCACCTCCCATGAAGTCCTCCTTGTTATTACTGTTGCCCCTGCTAACCAGCCACAAGCACATGTTAGTCACCAAGTCCTGACTATATGATAGATAATCATAGTCCCAGAAGATAAGATTGCCCCAGAGAAATGCCCTCAGGACACTGGACAGATGGCCACTCCTTCCAGTCCTAGACCAAGCAGCATAAACCTGCAAAGTTTTCCCTCTTCCAAAAATGATCATGTGTATGTATCTTATTTGACTCCAGTAAGAAAGTGACTTGTATTACCTGTTTGTCAAAACAATAGTATCAATGATTATATTATCAAAGGGTGGAAGGTGAAGGGCAGAAAAAAGAATATTGGGACTCAAAATTCCTACACAAAATTTGACGACCATAAGTTGAGTTTTGAAGCACTCTTAAGCCAGCACTGTAGGGGTATTTCTTGAAATATAATGCCTTTCTACAAGCTATTCAATTGCTTTATATTTCTGTATAAAATGTAATGCTTCATAAGAAGATGTTTTGCAATTTTTAAATGGGTCTTAAAGTAAAGACATATGGCTATACAGAATGCAGCTAGGCAGTGAAATGGTAAATGTAAAAAAATGTAGAATTAGCTCAAAAGTCTCTGAAGCTTTGCAAGAATCTGATGTAATGAACCAAAATGACCTTCTTCATTTTCCATCATTTCTCCCAAGATGCTAGTGCTTTAGATCTATGTGTAAATGTTACATGGGCTCTGTCATTAGGTAGATATTTGCTCACAGATGATAAAAAAAGGTATATTTTTCTCCCAAATTTAATTTGATTCAGTTGCAACCATGGTCAATGAGGAACAGTCCTTGGAGATGGATGTTGTCAAGCGCTCTTAGGAATCTGACATCTTATTATATGGAAAAAATTGCTAACACTCTTGTAAGTACAGATTCAAAAAGGAAAATATGAAAGGCCATTTCTTAGCCTACAGCATTTGTTAGTAAAACTCACAAACTCTTAGAGCTTAGAAAGTTTCATACTCCATTTTCTAGTTTTCTCCAGTATTAGATAGTTTTCAAGATCTTGTTCAGATGTTTAGCTCATACACACAAATACTGAAGTGCAAAGTATGCAAGTTTGTCATCCACTATTCTCCATGCCTATGATGGCATGTCCACTCTAATTTTATCACATGGAAGTGGCCTTGTATTCCATATAAAGATACAATGCAGCAATAACTCCATGTTCTCTCTTTGCTCCCTTATGTCAGTAATCAATTTTATGAAAGGCAGTGGTCAGACCTAGTTTTTCCTTCTTCCTTAATGTGTCCAAAATAGTGCTTATGTTGATGCTTTTGAATTGTAGTATTGGAGAAGACTCTTGAGAGTCCCTTAGACTGCAAGGAGAGCAAACCAGTCAATCCTAAAGGAAATCAACCCTGAATATTCATTGGAAGGACTGATGCTGAAGCTGAAGCTCCAAAACTTCGGCTACCTGATCAAAGAGCTGACTCATTGGAAAAGACCCTGATGCTGGGAGAGATTGAGGGCAGGAGGAGAAGAGGATGAGAGAGGATGAGATGGTTGTATGGCATCACTGACTCAATGGACATGAGTTTGAGCAATCACTGGGAGATAGTGAAGGACAGGGAAGCCTGGTGTGCTTCAGTCCATGGGGTCACAAAGAGTCAGACACAACTTATCAACTGGACAACAGCAAATTTAACCTAAACTGTTTCACCTATATCTTGGGCAACAAGGAAGACCACAGTCTGCCTTTGGTATCCACAGTTTCCTCATCTGTGGATTAAAACAAGTGACAATGGTCCCAGAAACAGAACACTTTTAAATGTCATCTGTAATCTGTGAACAGGGCAATGTACAGAAATAGGAGACTAGGAAGACATAACATAGAAGTGTAGCTGCTAGTTCTCTGCTTTTTTTTAATGTGAAGAGGACATCAGCTTGATCTCAAACTATACTAATTCTATGATGCAGATTTATATGGGCATGTCTGAAGGCCATTTGAATGGACCCATGAGCCTTGTATTGTCAAAACAGACTAGAGGTCTCTTAGGGCCGACATCATTCTATGGAAAGACAGAGTTTGAACAAACGATTTTGCCTGGAATAAATGGTTCATAGAGAAGTTCAAGGTCATTCTGAATAGTGCCCATGTCTGCCACTCACCCTGTCCATGGCCTCACTACCACACTCTTACCCGACACTAGGGGAAAGGGAATGGAGGATAAAACCTGAAAGAGTTGTTTCAGCCCAAACATCATGAAATGTGGAGTCTCTAAGGCTTGGTGGCTGCTGTGACTGAACTGCACAGGAGCTGGGCATTTTCATGTCACGTATTAACTCTCAAGCATGGTGCAGACTCAGCCACCTGGGACCTGCTGAATTAGCTTTCCTCTTAGATGGAAGAGTGGTCCCTCATGCCACTCTTTAGTGGGTGTTAGCAGAACCACAGAGGACATGGGGCAGCTTCATGATGGTTTCATGACCAGCAGCAACAGGACACATCAGAGCAGGAGTGGAGGAGGGTGGTGGGTCCTCATGGAAACCCAGAGGATGCATCTGCAAACACCTGAGACTTCTTAAGTGATGCTCAGGAGTACTGGGTGGGGAGGAATTTGAATCAGATGGGAGTCTCATAAGAGTTTGTGGAGCAGAAATATTCTACTAGTGTTAGGATGGCCATGAGTTAATCACTGTGTTAGTGTTGCCTGGGAAAATCTTGGTACATTTTAAGTGGGAAGCATTTTAATAGGCATGGTTCAGTTTCCCTAAGGTCCAGCTGGGACAGCCACTAGCAATAATTGTAAATGATTCATGAAGATTGGGAAAAGTGGTCAGTGATCGAAAGAAGCAATTGAAAGTTCATTCTCATGAAAGGAGAGCCAGGACAGTGTGGCCTACTATGGATCCATCAGCATGTCATGCTGGGAAACAAACAAACAAACTGAATATCTCACCAGAAATCAATGTCTAAGCAGCCATAAAAGCACAAGGTTTTGGGTGAAAAACAGCAGGCCTTTGTAGAGAATCGATATCATCAAAGTACTCTATTTTCTTTCCGTGACAGAGTGATAGAGAAATTGAAACTCAGTGTATTTTGATTTAGCTAAGGCTTTGATTTTTCTTGATGAGAATTTCTCTTCAACAAGGAGGACCATTCTAACAGATATTTTTAGAAGCCCTAGTGCATATGCTAGGTAACAGGTATATATTCTGGTAACCATTCACCACTCTTGTGGCGGCAGAGAGCTTCATGGGCAGGTAACTAAAAATCAAGGTAAACAGGCTTTAATTCAATTATGTGCAAAGTTCTACAGTAGCACAAATCTATTTTTTAACCTTTTATTTTATATTGGGATATAGCTGATTAACAATGTTGTGATCCTTCCAGGTGGACAGCAAAGGGATTCAGCCTTACAATTCTCCCCCAAACTTGCCTCCCAAACAGGCTGCTATGTAACATTGAGCAGAGTTCCTTGTACAGTAGCACAAATCTAGGTTTCTAGAACTTTCTGAGATGGTCTAGGAAAGTGCCTTCAAATAAGGAAAAGTTTGAATAATTGTTAGCAGTTTGATCAGAGAGCAAGAGATAAGGACTTGAAAGTTAGGAGAGAAAATAAGCAAGTTAAATTTGGTAAACCAGGCAGTCTCTACTGACTAGTAAAAAGAATTGCCCACAAATAGCTTCTCAACCCAAATTTGTTAATGCTGACCCAAGAAGCAGACAACGGAAAAGAATCCAAGTGTCTCTGTGAACTTGGGACCAAATACGTTAGCCCTGAATGTATTATTTATCTGGACAAAAAGAACATTGCTTTGTAATGTTAACCTTATAAGAAATAGGAATATCAAATGTAAGAATCTTTAGTAAAAAAACAGGAATGTCAGAACATCTAAGGAACTGCTTTGATCAGTTTCCCTTCATGTTTATCCCTCTTCCATTTCCAAAGCAGAATATCAATATCGCCACAATGTTTAGGACTTGAGCTTGGGTCCAGTCTACATAGGTGATATCTCTTGACAGCTTTAAGAGTGAGTCAGGTATCAAAGGATGCTGACAACACTGGTGGCTAAGATCCAAATCTGATAGCAAAGGAAAACACAAAGAGAGAAAAGCACTAAGTTGCCAGCGGAATTGGGGGCCTGGACATCTCTTTCCGGCTTAGTAAGAAGTAGCTCATACAACAGGTAAATTAACTATAAAAAAGAAGAAAAGTAAGAGGTTGCTCAATCAGACCTGCCACACCTGCCATTGTCTTTGCCATGCCCACCATTTTCCCACTTTATAAATAAAAATGGGGGGCAAGAGGAAGGAGCCCTCAGCATCTTTAAGAAGGTAATGCTAAAGGTGAATCAAGCTTTGCTTTGAAAGGACTGGAATGTTTGCACCCCACCCCTTCTCCCTGCTCCTAGTGGTACAGGGCTCTGGAGGATCTTCATAGAAGCAGAGACGTTGGCAAGAGAGGAAGAGCCTGGCATCTTTTGCCCTGGTTGGCTATCTGCTTAAGCAGTGGGCCTGTTGATCTGGTCTGAGTCTATGAGACCAGATGAAAGAGAGCAGGAAAGAACGTCTAGGCTTGGTGATGCAGGGTTGATGATACAGCTGACTTATCCTCCTACTGTTTGGCTTTGAAAGATATGTGAGTTTCCTTTGCACAGAGCCAGACTACCACTGCCCCATCTGATGCTTCATCAGGTAGGCAGGAGGATGCCAACAGTAAGAGGCTTCAAGGTGTCCACTGGGGTTGAGAACTGAGGAGGCGGGGCATGGGCAGTGATGGGAGAAAAGAAAACTCACCTTTCTATCCAACCAAGTGGGGACTGTCACTGCAATAATTGCATGGGATGCCAATGGGGGCTTTGGGTGGAGCCAGCCATTCCTAAAATGTATTCCGAATTCACAGTTAATGAAGTGCTTTCAACAGCAGCTGTGTCAGCTGAAAAAAAAGAGCAAAACCTAAAAGCTGAAACTTGTTTCACTTGACCGACAAAACTGCAAACTTAGGCCCGGGACACAGCATCTCAGAGAGCGCTGAGGGACTGCTTCTAAGAGGAGCCTGCATATGTAGGAACTTTTGCAACAAAGATGGGGGAGTCAGAGCATCAAAAGATTACTGTTAGTTAAAAGAAAGCCAGATATCTCAGGTTAATGAATTTAGTACTTTTCTAGGTAGGGGAAGAAGAAAAAGTCTGGGCTCATTGGAATCATTTCTTTGATTGTACCTTAGCTCTCTAGAGCCAGTATCCTGCTTTTCTCCATCCTGAGTCCCCTCAAGGTGCACAGTTTGGGGCAGCCACAATGCCTTGATGGCTGAAACATTCTTTGTTTGGGGCCTCCCTTATAGCACTTGATAAAGAATCCACCTGCAATGCAGGAGACCCCAGTTTGATCCCCGGGTTGGGAAGATCCACTGGAGAAGGGATAGGCTACCCATTCCAGTATTCTTGGGCTTCTCTGCTGGCTCAGCTTGGTAAGGAATCCGTTGAAACATCCTTTGTTTACTGATAGGGCAGCAACATTCTCATTACCAACTGTAACTCATGTATCAGGTGTGTATGCTCCATATTCTGTAAAGTACCTCTGATTTTCACAACAGCCCTTCATGGGATTCAATCATGCATTTTCCAGATGTGGGAACCAGGCTGAGGGGTAGTCAGAGATGTGACCACGTCACACTGATAACGAAAGAACCAAGCTAGGATCTAAATCCTGGCCAAGGCTGTCTGACTTCAAGCTCATGTTTTTCTTGTGAGCTTCTCATTGACCGTGTGAAGTAAGCAATGTTTTATCTGCATTTAATGGATGAAGGAATGGAGGCTAATAAATGATGAGAGTTGGGAACGGCGAGGACTAAGGCTTGAGAAATTTTACTAAGCCAAATTCCCAGAATGTCTCATCTCTCCTGCCTACCCGAGTCATGCCAAGAACAATTTTATTCTTTCCAATTAATATCGAACTGGGTGCTAAATAAATGCTCAATATTGACTCAGTGACTCACTGACTGGCTGTACTACCAAAGGAGAATGAGAATTCTTTTCTGGAGGCTTATGGAAAAGAACAGATGAGGATCTTTCTGGTTTACTGTTTGATTTGGGAGATGGCAAAATGATCTCTTGTGTCCCTTCTTCAGCCCCCAGACTTGATGATTCAGAACCCTTTCAGGGAAGCATGATTCCTTTTTAGCCGATTTCTTTAATTAGCAATTCTGCAAGCCTTCTGTGTATCACCCCCAAATTATGACTTTTTACCAGGGAGCTTCAGACTACAAAGTTCCTTCAGAAACTTTATAGATTTTTTTAAATTAAATCTTTACAGATTTTTTTGGGGGGGTTCACACACACAAAAACAAGCAGTGAAGTACCATTTGTCTTCTATTTTTCTTTACCAAGCACTAAAATGGAAAGAAAAATATTTTATGAACGTAATAAGCTTTCCTGGGGCTCTTGCTAAGGGATTTATTTTCTATTGTTTCAGAGAAAAAGCACATTCCTTCTAGGATAACTGCCTATTTGACTGCTCATTCCAAAGCCAGATCTGGGGCTTTTATTTTACCTTCACCAAGAACTTGAGAGAAATGTACATCTCATGAATCTCTGTGTCTCCTGGCTGCTAGGACTCTCTTCTCCCCAGGCAAAGACGTAGCAGACCTTTTCCTCTGCCTGGTGTCCAGATGGATAGGAACCACAGTCTGGCGCTTTGACTCAGAGTGACTATGTTCATTCTCAGGACCATGGAATTAGATGCTCTTTGCTGAACCCTGGATGCCAGATTCAGAGGTAAAACCCTTTGAGACATACTTTAGGAGCTTTTGGAGAGAGGCTACCCAGTTCTGTTTTTCTAATTCAAGTACAAGACTTTACCATTCAACCTGTTTTTGGCCAGATCTGGGGTCCCACGCTGTGTTAAGTTTCCTGCGGCTGCCATCGCAAGTTACCATGGGCTGCGTGGTTTAAAACAAGAGAAATATATTCCATCACAGTTCTGGAGGCCAGAACTTCGGAATCAAGGGGTCAGCAGGCCAGCCTCCCTCCAGAGTCTCTATGGAAAAGTCCCTCCTTGCTTCTTCCAGCCTCTTTGGTCCCAGGTGTTCCTTCCCTCAGGACAGCATCCCTCTAAGTTCTTCTCACTTCACATGGCCTCCCTCTTCCCCTCGGTGTCTTCTCCCCTGCTGTCTCTTCTAAGGACGCTTGTCGTTGGATTTAGGACCTGCCTGGGTAGCCTAGGAAGAGCTCATCTCAAGGTTCCTTTTAACTGTTTATTTACTTTTGGCGGTACTGGGTTTTCATTGCTGCGTGAGCTTTCTTCAGTTGCTGCGAGCGAGGGATTGTTCTCTAGTTGCGGCGCTCGGGCTTCTCATTGCGGTGGCTTCTCTTGTTGAAGAGCATGGGCTTTAGGGCCACGGGCTTCGCTAGTTGTGGCTCCCGGGCTATAGAGCACGGGCTCAATAGTTGTGACCCACAAGCTTAGTTGCTCTGAGGCGCGTGAGGTCTTCCGGGACCAAAGATTGGACTGAACCTATGGGATCAACCAGGGATCTCCTGCGTTGGCAGGCAGATTCTTCACCACTGAGCCAGTAGGGAAGCCCTCAAGATTCTTAATGTAATTACATCTATAAAGACCCTTTCCCCAAATAAAGTCATATTTGCAGTCACCAGGGCAAGGACATATCATTTTGGGGCCATCATTCAGCCCACAGTTTTAAATGAAAAAGATAAATATAAGAGTCAGATTAGATAAAGTCTCCAGGGAAACAAGATTAGAATTGTATACTGATCAGGGGAGAAAGATTCTTCTCAGGAAGTGAAGTGAAGTGCGGTGAAGTCGCTCAGTCGTGTCTGACTCTTTGCAACCCCATGGACTGTAGCCTACCAGGCTCCTCAGTCCATGGAATTTTCCAGGCAAGAGTACTGGAGTGGGTTGCCTGTTATCTGGTCCTGAATCTTCATCTTAGAGATGATCCTGTCTTTGGAGATCAGGCTTCCGGTGAGGATTTGGCCTGAAAATCTTGATCCAGTAGTAACCTCTCCAGGTATTTTCTCCTCTTTAGTGATTTGAGGTTATCATGTTTCCTGGAGGATCAAAGCAGAGCAACACATCTGTAAGTTAGAAACTTAGTTTTAAATCCTCTTAACTGTGGGGTTTGTGGCTCTGGACCTAAGAACATTCACTGGCTGGTAAAATAATATTCTTTAGGTAAATTATGCCTGGTGTTGTAACACTCCTCAAAAGAGACTGCTACTTCATTCCTGTAGCTATTATGTTGCCAAAATGTCACTTAAACTGCATTCCTAAAGAAATGGCATGAGATTATTTCATCATAAAGAAGACAAACTGTATGAAGCATGCATATGAAAATTAAATAATAGAAAGAGTATATGGAACAATATTTGGGACTAGAATTCAGAAAATAAAACTTACACAACCCTTGGACTTCCCTGGTGGCACAAGGAACAAGAATCTCCCTGCCAATGCAGAGGACAGGGCATGGTTTCAAGCCCTGGTCCAGGAAGATTCCACATGCGGAGCGCAACTCAACCCCTGTGACGCAACTACTGAAGCCCTTGCTCTGCAACGAGAGAGGCTATTGCAACAAGAATCCCAGGCACCAGAACAAAGACCCAGTACAGCCCCAAATAAATGATTTTTCTTAAAGCCTAGAATGAAGCAAAGGTTATATGACCCTAAATATTTGACAAGATGATGTTCTATCCCTTTCCCAGTGAACCGGAACTTAGCTAAGCTCCTGCTGTGCCTAACGAGGACAGGGTACTTTACATGGAACAGAAGGTGGGTGGGGCTTTCTGAGAAATGGAAGGTAACCAGAGTTTCTGGGAAGCTTGTGCAGGACAACCACACACTCAGAGGGAGAGCTCTGTATTTGCTAAATAACTCTTGTGGTGACAGAGGCAAGAGGTGATGAGAATATAAGTCTGAAACAATGAGGAAGCATTTCAGTTTGGCAGCATCTCATTACTTTGAGTCGAATTCTTTGACCTCTTTGGCTTACCATCATACTCAGGTCACAAAGCTGTTAATTCTGTTATTTCAGGTATCCATACCACCCTGACCAGCTGGCACTAAACTAATAAAAAAAAGAAAATAGGCATATTTCTGATAATAATAACCCACTGTCTTTGTTTCTCCCTTTCTCATTCCTCCCCTGACATTTTTCCTTTCCTATTTCTCTCTTTTCTTTCTTTCTGTGTGTCTCTCTTTCAACATTTAGAAGTACTTTCTGATCCATTATTTCAATTCACCTTCAATAACTCAGGTCAGTAGGGCAGATATTATTATTCCCAGACTGGGCAAGAGAGACTGGACTTCTGTCCAAAGTCTCAGAGATGACTGTGGCAGTCTGCATAAGGACCAGGTCATCTAACTTTTGGCTGCTATTGAAAGTAGTAAAACATAATGGGAAAATACAAACAAACCGAAGCAAATAGAAAACTGGGAGCCAAGAAACAGAGATTCTAATTCTGGTTAAGGTACTAATTTGCTCTGTGACCCTGGGCAGCTCACAGCACCTCTCTGAGTCTGCTATTTCGCATCTGCCTTTTGAAGGAACTGCAGCAGATAAACTGCGAGTCTCTTCTCTCTTGGTAGAACCTCAGCTGGGAGCTGAGGATAGGCTCAGCCTTTCTCTGTATTCTTTCCCCTCTTCTCAAAGTACACCTGAGATCCTGACCTTTCTACAGGGCTCCAGACATGCCTTCCCGGGTGGGTTTGATGGTCCCTGGTCCCTCATCCAGCAGCTGGCCTGTGCTTGTACTGTTTTTTGCAACCTGGTGATTTTTCCTCTTAAATTTAGGGTTGGCATTTCTCACATGTGAAGTCTGAACTCCACAGGGTATTATTTTTAGACCAATCATTTTAGGAGAAGGCAAAAACCCTGCTCTCTTTCCGTGGATTTCATGAGTCCACAGGAGTATAGAAACAAAAAGCCCTAAAAGATAATTCCACCCTTGAGTGATTTAATAGTTTCTTGGCTCAGCAGGTACCTTATTTTGATATATTGGGAGGAAAAATTCCTTTTTTTAAATAACAAAAGTAATAATTCTTTCTTATAAAAAAAATAGGAAATACAGAAAAGCACAAAGAAGAAAATGGAAAGATATGGAACACCACCTTCTGGAGATAACCAGACTTGAGTCACTGGTATGTATCCTTTCTGCCTTTTTGATGTATGTGCACATATATATTACTTTTTGAGAAAACTGAAGACACACTGTATATATTATTTTATAATACTTTTGTATTAAAATTATATAAACTTTTTTTAATTACTGCATAATATTTAGTACATGGATAAACTGAAATTTGAATAAATTCAGTACATACTTTAATGCTCAAAGACATTATTTTTAAAGAATGGCAAACATTAATAGCAAACATTAATATCTAAAAATATATTTTCTACTCTCTCCCGGTGATCATGTGCAGAGATTATACTTTTGAATTCAACAAATCCTGTATTTTATTCTTCCTTTTTAGGTCCATGGAAACATATTTCCCAGTTCCCCTTAGGATTAGACGAGGCCATGGAGCTAGTTCTGGACAAAATTGTGAGTGGAAGTAAAAACACACACCGGGATTTTCCCATCTGTGTTTTCTTGCTATGAAAACCATGGAAACCTTGTTTTGGGATGGTGAAGACACAAAAGGAAGCATCCTCGATCCCTGAATCACGGCGCAGAGGGGTTATCTGGAGAGGTTACCCGACTTACAGATAATCCTGGGTGAAAGAGAAATAAACTAATAGGGGTTAATATTCCAGATCTTGGATTGTTTGTTAAAGGGCTAGTCTATCCTCACTGACATAGATCCTATGTAGAAATGATCTAAGATGGTTCTTCTCTGATGTTCTTTCTTCTCTGATGTTCTCGAGGTAGAGCAATTTACCGATTATCATTCAGCACTTTGACTGACTGAGGATCTTATGTGTACACAGAGTATCAGCACTTAAAGTGACATAAAATGGAAAGAGACATAATCCTACTCCCCCATACATAGTCAAATGAGGATGGCATAGATTGCAAAAATTAAAACTATGAAAGTACTCTAGTTGAAGATGTAAAATTTCTTGACAGAATCACAGAAAATAGGGTAACTTTGGGGAAAGGTCCCAAGAATTTCAAACCTTGGCTCGGAGGTGACCAGGTGTATGTGCTGGGGGAAGATCTTTTCAGGCAGAGGGACACATGTGAGTCCCAGGGATGCCTGTGAAATGGCATGACATGTTTAGAAACCCAATATGCCCATCAACAGGGGACAGAGGACAAAGAAATATTATGTTATATTATTTATATATTATATAATATATCATAACTACATAGGCTACCCACTCCAGTATTCTTGGGCTTCCCCTGTGGCTCAGCTGGTAAAGAATCTGCCTGCAATTTGGGAGACCTGGGTTTGACCCCTGGGTTGGGAAGATCCCCTGGAGAAGGGAAAGGCTACCCACTCCAGTACTCTGGCCTGGAGAATTCCATGGACTGTGTAGTCCCTGGAGTCACGAAGAGTTGGACACGACTGAGTGACTTTCACTATTTGTATTAAATATAAATTATTTATTATATGAATAATATAATATTTCCAATAATAGGAAGCTCTCTATTTTTCAAGATTTGATAGTCCTGTTGTTAGATGGGTCTAATCAGTAGAAAAATCTTTCTTCTATGAATGAAAATGTTCTGTCTTCTAATTTTTCATGACTTGGTCTCATTTTCTCTCTGGAAATGTGGAAATGGAAACTAAACTCTTTTTGTTTGACTGTTCTTCAAGAACGTAAGACACTTCTTACGTCTTCCTGAATTCTATATTGTTTCTTTTCTTTTTCAAATGTGAGCGCCAATCTTTTTTTTGAAGGTGATGTGCAAAATCTTGCACAAAATCTAGTGTGTAGCAGTTACTCAATGCACATTTGATGGATGAGTGTGCAAATCAGTTCAGAGGTTGCCAGCAGCCTTTCTGCTCAGTAAAAAATTATGATGGTAAATAATTTACAATACTTATTTGTTAGAATTTATCAAACACCTAAATTCTGGCCAGGCAACTTACCAAGTTCTTTACATGCAACTTACCAAGTTCTCTATCAGTGCACTTGATCTTCACAACAACTTTATGATGTGGATGCTAATATGGTAATTTAGAGATGAGGGTTAAGAGGTTTAAGGGATGAAGTGCCTTTCTCAGCTACATAGCGAAGAAGTGGTGAGTCAGGTTTCAAACTCATGCCTGTTCATCTTCAGAGCCTGACTTTTCCTGCTTTCAAAGTGTTTTAGACTCTCATCTGACTCCTTTGCCAACACTGTCAAGTGGGCGTTTCCCCTCATCTTAGGGCATCTCACCTTGTTTTACACGGGCGTGTAGAGAGTCAGAGGACCTAAGACACTAGCTCAAGGTCACACAGCCTGCTCAGTATGGCACAAGGATTTGTCTGCTTTCAAAATTCAGGACCACTTGACCCTTCCACGTTAGCCGGCAGATAGAATGATTTCAGTTCAGTGCAGTTGCTTAGTAGTGTACACCTGTTTGCGACCCCATGGACTGCAGCATGCCAGGCTTACCTGTCCATCACGCCAGGCTTACCTGTCCATCACCAACTCCCGGAGCTTGCTCAAACTCATGTCCATTGAGTTGGTGATGCCATCCAACCATCTCATCCTCTGTCATTCTCTTCTCCTCCTGCCTTCAATCTTTCCCAACATCAGGATCTTTTCTTTGCATCAGGTGGCCAAATTATTGGACCTTCAGCATCAGTCCTTCCAATGAATATTCAGGACTGATTTCCTTTAGGATTGGCTTGTTTGATCTCCTTGCAGTCCAAGAGACTCTCAATACTCTTCTCCAACACCACAGTTTAAAAGCATCAAATCTTGGGCACTCAGCTTTCTTTATGGTCCAACTCTCACTGGAAAAACCATAGCTTTGACTAGAAGGACCTTTGTTGTCAAAGTAATGTCTCTGCTTTTAAATATGTTTTCTAGGTTGGTCATAGCTTTTCTTCCAAGGAGCAAACATCTTTTAATTTCATGGCTGCAGTCACCATCTGCAGTGATTTTGGAGCCTGAGAAAATAAAGTCTGTCACTGTTTCCATTTTTCCCCCATCTATTTGCCATGAAATGATAGGTGCCATGATCTTAGTTTTTTGAATGATGAATTTTGGTGGCTCAGCTGGTAAAGAATCTGCCTGCAATGCAGGAGACCCCTGTTCGATCCCTGGGTTGGGAAGATCCCCTGGAGAAGGGAATGGCTACCCACCCCAGTTTTCTGGCCTGGAGAATTCAAAGGACTATATAGTCCATGGGGTCACAAAGTGTTGGACATGACTAAGTGACTTTCACTTTCACCAATGAGACTAACTAAGAGAATGATTTAGGTAGTGATGTTGTCAGAATTTTTCCGATAAAGAGACAGAACTCCAATTCAATCTGTGCCTTACCAACTTCTCTCCCCTTTTATTATTGCACTCAGATAAATCTCCAGTGAATGAAGTTTTAAAAAAATGGAGTGTAGCTGCTTAACGTCATTTAAATGGCTTGCCAATATCTGTAGTGATGGTTGGGCTGAGGACCATTTTTTCCGATTGCTTTTAGAATTGCTTACCTCCATGTGGCCCCTGTCACGTGAAGGCAGAATCATTTCTCCCTGATTGGATGAGATGAAGCACAGCAGAAAGCACCCCTAAATGTTAGGTGGGAGACTTGAGATTCAGGCCTTGAATGGTCTTCACTGGGACCTGTGACCTTGGGAAAGTCATATCCCACTTCTGGCTTTGGTTTTCTCACCTATAAAGTGAAACAGTAGGAAATTCAGTAGTGGGATTGCATTATTGGAGTGACCATATTTTTCCTACTCTACATGTGACACACACTGTGCTAAACTCTCTGTATGTAACCTCCATGGTAGCTTGAGGGGATGGTTATTATTCCTAACTCCGTTTTATAGACGAAGCAGCTGGGGATTGGAGTGCGTGTGTGCGTGTGAAGTCGCTTCAGTAGTGTCAACTCTGTGTGACCCTATGATCTGCATCCCACCAGGCTCCTCTGTGGATGGGATTCCCTAGGCAAGAATACTGGACTGGGTTGCCATTTCCTATTCCAGGGGATTTTCCTGACCCAGGGATCGAACCTGCATATCTTACGTCTCTTGCATTTGCAGGCCGATTCTTTACCACTAGCACCACCTGGGAAGCCTGAGGACTGGAGTAGCTAAATATTAATAATTCTCCCAAAGCCACATAGGTAGTTGCCTGGATGAAATGCACCCATGTTTTCAGTAGTCCCATTGAGTTGTGGTTGAAATAGACATGGGAAGTGAGATTCCAACAGCTGAGGTTCCGGCCTCCACACTCAGTCAAGTCCAATTACCTCCTTAAGCCTCAGTCCTTCACCTGAAAAATGGGGTCAATAAAAATGCCTGCCTCATAGGGTTGCTTTTCCAGTTAAAGGAGGAAATAGAGGCCCAGTTCTTAAGGACCATGCTTAACAGACATTAAGTAATCAGAAGGGCTTCCCAGGTGGTACAGTAGTATAGAATCCACCTGTCAGAGCAGGAGACACAGGTTCAATCCTTGGGTCGGGAAGATCCCCTGGAGAAGAAAATGGCAACCCACTCCAGTATACCTGGCTGGAAAACCCCATGGACAGAGGAGCCTAGTGGGCTACAGTCCGTGGGATCTTACAGAGCTGGACATGACGGAGCAACTGAGCATGCAAGCAAGTAGTCAAAAACATTAGTTGATACAATTAAAGTGTTCTAGAGCAGTGGTTATGTGGTTACTAACTCTTCTTTGTTTTGTCACGAATCTAATAACAGATGTCCGGAGGAAAATAGAGATCTGAAAAAACAGCCTTATATAAGCATTATGGATTCTAGTATCGCTGCAGGTAACCAAGGGTTAATAAATCCAAAGATAATATTTCCTGGGAAAGAATCTCTCAGAGGAGAGATTTTAGAATGGATGCTTCTCTAAATGTTTCTCTTCCTTTCTTGGAGGCAATGGCTTAAAACAAAAACAAAATCCGGAAAAAACATCCTTGTGTAGTCACTGCCTCTTCCACCAACAAATAACACTCATTTCATCCCTCAGGGCCAGAAGTCTCCGTTGCTGCCTGGAGCTCAGTGAAATTCTCCGGTTCTTGCATGCTGACATGTTCAGCAGACATTCTTGCCTCTTCTGCCTCAGCTCCTTCAGCATAATTATCTCTGTATTTATTTCTTCCCCATAAAAATGCACCCAGCCTGTCAGTGTTGAGCAAGCCATGCTGTACTTTGCTCGTGGGGTTTTCTGCACAGATAATTTTTTCCTTTTGTGGAAAAACAGCAAATGATATGAAATTTTATGTGGACACGCAAATCTACTTTTGGAGGGTGGTGATGGGGGTGGGGTAGGGACGGAGGGTGAGAAAGAAATACCGTCATTTCAGCTCTAAGCATAGATGCAGGATATGGCCAAGTTCAATAAGTAATGGTCAATTGCTATAAGCATGAAGCTAACACAACATTGTTAATCAACTCTGCTCCAATGTAAAATTAAAAAAAAAAGTAAGTAATTTTGAAATGTATGAATTTAGTATAATAGGCAACTAGCCTCAATGATTCTTTGACTTTTCATTTATTCATTCCCTGTCTATTGAGCACCTATTATGTGTCATCACTATGCTATGCATTGGATACTTAACTTTGAACGATACAGAAAGGTTCTCAGCTGACATGAAGCAAATAGTCTAGTGTATATTTATCAGTTAAATAGTCTGGATTCAATAGAGTCAGTTTTCCTTAGCAAAGTATCAGGCAGAAGGGAAATAATATCATGATGGTGACTGGTTTCATCCATTCAGTTATCCATTCACTCAGCCACAAACATTTACTGACAGCCTACTCTGTGTTATGTTTGCCAGGCACAGGGGTTACTGTAGTGCAAAGTTTCTGTTCCCTATCACTAGAGAAAATGGTGGTGACTCTTTGTTGTTGTGGGGGGATAGTTCTGAGCATTGGGGAATGTTTAGCAGCATCCCTGGTGTCTACCCACTGGATGCCAGAAACACTCCTGATTGTCACAACCAAATATTTAAATATTACTGAATAATCCCCAAGAAGCAAAACTGTCCCCTGTTGTTAAGTCCCCCGGTTAAGGCTCTAATGAACAAAAGCTTGCCTCTCCCATCAATATCAAATAAAATCAGTTTAGAAACATTAATAACCACAACAAAAATCACAGTGTATGGGATATCTCCTTTCTGTCAGGTTTTATGCCAGCTATGTCATCTTATTTAGTACAACAATCCTATGATGTGAGCAAATATNAAACATTAATAACCACAACAAAAATCACAGTGTATGGGATATCTCCTTTCTGTCAGGTTTTATGCCAGTTATGTCATCTTATTTAGTACAACAATCCTATGATGTGAGCAAATATTTATTTGTGGATTTCTAAAGATTTATAATGAATATTCATAACCATTTCTTCACACGTGAATTGCAAACTTCTAAAAGCAAGAATCCATGTTTAAAAATGAGAATTATAGAACTTATTATATTCTAAGAGATGGTAGAAGCTAAAAATAGACTGTATTTTAAAGAAATATTAGGTTATCCAATAGATTAAAAATGCCCA
>SJYQ01001839.1:179902-305226 GCA_006410935.1 Redunca redunca | reverse complement strand
AAATGCCCAAGCAAAAATGTCTCACATAAAAATACATAGGTAGCTAAACTTTTCCTTTTTTGGTGCTTTTAGTTTATTTTAGCTAAACTCTTCACTCTTTGCATATTTCTTTTTAATATTTTTAGGGCATATATATTAATTTTTGTGTTTATAGTCTAGTTAAATTAAGCTTTATAGTCTATCCTTCCTATTGCTAATAAAATGAGTAAAACAAGATGCTTTCTGGGCTTCAGAATAATAATTACTAATTGAATTTCAGAGTAGAAAATTACCTAAGCTGCATCAAATTCAAACCATCAATTTATTGATGAAGAATTCAAAGCTAAGTCAAGGAAACTGAATTACTCTAGATAGGGGCTCTCCAAACTATAGTCTGGGAATCAAATTTTACTTGTTACTTGTTTTTGCAGATGAATTTTTATTGAGATGCAACCACACGTATTCATAATGCCCATGACTGCTTTCAAGCTATAACAAGAGTAGGTTAGTTACCACAAAGACTGTATGTCACTCAGAGCCTAAGATGTTTATTATCTGGTCCTCTACAGAAAATATACATCAACTCCTACCCTAGGTCCAACCACCAACAGGACTAGAGTCAGTGTTTCCTACTGGGCAGCAGTGTTGTGTAGTGGAAAATCCCTGGGTTCTAGAATCAGACCAGGATTTGAATCCTGTCTATCTTTCACAACTGTGTGGCCTTGAACATGTAACGTGATCCCTCTTAGTCTTGTTTTCCAGTGGAATAAAACTTGGATAAATACTCTGGCAATTGCATTATGTGGTTTATGAATATTTCATACTCATACTCAAAATAGATGATATTAAAATGCAGCGCCCTTTCTGCTTAGTAAGTGTGACTTTTGCTCATTTATTCAATAAATATTTATAAAAAGCCAGATACCTTGGTAGGGACTGAGGGCACTGGATAGGTAAAGGCAGAGACCTGTGAACTCAGTAAATTTCAGCTGAGCAGAGAGCAGATAGGTGAGACCCTTCATCCAGACCCTGCTCAAGCATCGTTTCCTGTTGAAGAGGATATTGACCCGAATCCTCAAGAACAGTAGCTATGAGCAAGGCAGAAGAGGATGGGCGTGAGGTAACGAATGTTCCAGACAAAGAGAAGAACAAGAGTAAAGAACTTAAAATCAGCAAGATGTGGTAGACAGGAAGAACTAAAAAAGTTTAGTAGCATTTGAGTGGGACTTCAACCTTGGGAGAAAGTGGGGAGATAGATGAAGTGAACAAGATCCATGCCCCCTAAAGCCGAGGTAGTAGACATTGTTAGCTGCCTGCCCAACAGCTATGGCCCCTTCCTTACTAACAGAATCATGATTTTGGACAAGTGGCAATATGCCCACCTGACAGGTCCCAGGTGAGCTGGTGCCTGGGATCTGGCCAATGAGAGGCAATGATGAATTCTGAGGTCTTTCAGAACAAAGTCTTCCAGGTTAAGAATAGTAACGAGAAAGCCCTTTACCTTCCCTTTCCTCTTTTCTGCTTTAGATGCAAGGTAAGTCAGATTGTCTGTTGTGCTTTTGACGATAACAAAAGCTAACAGGCTGGAAATGGAGGAGTGAAGTGTGTGAAGACACAGTTCCAGAGATGTGTTTGGTTGGATCTGGGCTATCATCTAAGACCAGGCCTGGGTCTGCATGCTTATGAACTTCTGATAGAGAAACTGGGGCAAGACCAAAAGGGGTTAAGTGCCAGGGTAAAATGAAATCTAAGGGTAAAGCCATGAAATTGAAAAGTGCTTGTTCCTTGAAAGAAAAGCTATGATAAACCTAGACAGCATATTAAAAAGCAGAGACATCACTTTGCTGACAAAAGTCTGTATAGTCAAAGCTATGGTTTTTCCAGTAGTCATGTATAGATGTGAGAGTTGGATTATAAAGAAAGCTGAGCACCGAAGAATTGATGCTTTTGAACTGTGGTGTTGGATAAGATTCTTGAGAGTTCCTTGGACTGCAAGGAGATCCAACCAGTCGATCCTAAAGGAAATCAGTCCTGAATATTCATTGGAAGGATTGTTGCCAAAGCTGAAACTCCAATACTGTGGCCACCTCATGCGAAGAGCTGACTCATTGGGAAAGACCCTGATGCTGGGAAAAATTGAAGGCAGGAGGAGAAGGGGAAGACAGAGGATGAGATGGTTGCATGGCATCACTGACTCAATGGACATGAGTTTGAGAAAACTCAGGGAGATAGCAAAGGACATGGAAGCCTAGGGTGCTGCAGTCCATGGGATAACGAAGAATCAGACGTGACTGAGTGACTGAACAACAAGGGTAAAGTGAGTGCTGCAAAAGCTTTACTACCCAATATCCTCTCAACCATCAGCAACTGAGCTCCAGGTGGATTAGGTGGTCCTTTGGGAGAAGCCACTAGCTTTTGGTGGAGCCCTTGGTTTCTTCAGCTGTAAAATGGAAGTGCTAATAGACTCATTTGAAGAGCCATTTGTGAGGATTCAATAGTGTACAGATTGGGAGTACAAGTATAGAACCTAGTATGTATCACTAGAGAGTACTCAAAATGGTAGGGGAATACACTCTTATTGCTGTATTATTGTTGTAAACTCAAGTTTCTTGAACAACTTTGACATTATTAAAGAGTACCCCAGAAAAAAAAATAAAGAGTACCCCAGGCTGCTATGAGTCAGAATTTTCATGGGCATTGTATTGGGGGTTGAATGAGAAACTCTCCAAATCAGTTTTCCCCCCACCAAACTACATGTTGTGATCCATGAGCATTGGGAAAAATTTTAATTTTGGGGGAATGAAGAACAGAATGGGTTAGAATAGGCGGCATTAGAATGTATCACATGGTTAGGATAGTAATTATTTCATAGAAGTTTTATTTATATATTTACTTATATACATGTATTGGATTGCAATTGTAAAAGGTATTTCTAATTGTGGATTGCATTAAAAAAAAATTGTGCTTTTTTTTTTTCTGGAAAAAAACTACTTTAAGGTCCCTTGCAGCTCAAGATCCTGTGGTTGTTCTCAGAGGCTGTGGCTTGTCTCAGCATCATGTCTTCATGTTACACCACACTGGTGCCCTGCTGACTCACGGTCATCAGGCAGTTCTCTGCTCCAGTGAGAGTTTTCTCTTCCTCACTGCCCTTTGTTTTCTATATCAGCCCTGTTTTGTTTTTTAAAGGAGCCAAGGAAGTTGAGCATCTTATGGGTTGCCCACTAAATGAAATGGATACTAAACTAGAGTCTTAAGTGGTCTCTGGGGGGCCCTCCAGCTCAGTCCATGGAAGAGTGGACTCAAAGCCTGGAAGGGAAATAGACCATGTCCTGGGAGCAGAATAACTTAGCAGGTTTTGTAGTCTCAGGATGGAAATTTCCACAGGTGTAATGAATCCCTTTAATTCCCTGATCTAATTGTCGTCACTAGTGTTGACACCATGGAATGTGAAGGAGGATTTGGGCAGTAGATTTTTACTGGGAAAAACATCAGACAATTTTAATGTAGCTCTTTTGTTGTTGAATGAAAGGAGAATAAACAAAGAACATGCAAAATGCATCATATAGATATAGATAAACAGGCAGTATATGTTCTATTTTTGGTACTGTCCACAGCCAACAATAGATGATTGTCTGAAAGCTATAATTGGCCCAGTCAGAGGAAGCCAGGATTAACAATCAGAAAATTTAGAGTTCCTGCTTGGGTGACCTTGGGTGAGTCACTGACTTATTCTAAGCTTCGGTCAAAAAGAAAAGCTGCATTTTAGGGAATACCACGTGCCAGACACATTACAGATATCACTTATAAACCTGAGAGCAACCCTGAGAGGTAGTTAGATACTCTACGAGGCCAGCTTAGGGCCACATTGCTAGCCAGAGCCAGATTATAGAGCTGAATGTAGCCTGTTTGCCTCAAAAGCCCACAGTCTTTCCATTTTATTTTTCCTTCTTCTTCCTCCTTCCCTCCCTCCCTCTTCCATTCCTTCTTTCCTTTCCTTTTTAAAATTGAAGTATAACTGAGGGCAGGAGGAGAATGGGGCAACAGAGGATGAGATGGTTGGATGGCATCACTGACTCAATGGACATGAGTTTAAGCAAACTCTGGGAGATGATGAAGGACAGGGAAGCCTGGCATGCTGCAGTCCATGGGGTGATAAAGAGTCGGACATGACTTAGCAACAACAATTGTCGATTTACAATATTATGTTAGTTTCAGGTGTACTGCAATGTGATTGTTATATACATATACATATAAAATAATCTGAAATATCTATGTATTTCAGATTATTTTCCATTATAAATTATTATCTTCTTTATAATTGACATACAGTTGATGTACAATATTATGTTAGTTTCAGGGGACTACTTGATGATTGGATATTTGCACATATTATGAACTGATCACCACGATAAGTCTAGTAACCATCTGACCACACACAAAGTTATTACAGTATTATTGACCATATTCCTTATGCTGTTTCCTTGAGGTCCTTTAACGGACCAGAACCTGGTGGTCCAGAGTCAACGATAAGAAGGTAAAGGAGAGAAAGAGGCTGATATACCTTGGTTTACACAGAAAGCCAATAAAGCCCCTACATGGGGCTTGCTCTGTTCACGGAGGCCTCAGGTGCCCTCTCAATGGGGTGAAGGCGCAGAGCCCCTTCTTGAGAGGGTCTTAGAAGCCCGGACAGGAAAGTGAACTCAGAGGGCCTCTGCGCTCCAAAGGAATAGCCTGAGAGAGAGAAAGAAAGAGAAAGAAAGACACAGGGACCAGAGCTCTGATGGAGCAAAGGTGTTTTAATCAACATGGTGTGGGCATATATACTGTCTTACTGCTGCTAAGTCGCTTCAGTCGTGTCTGACTCTGTGCGACCCCACAGATGGCAACCCACCAGGCTCCCTGGTCTCTGGGATTCTCCAGGCAAGAATACTGGAGTGGGCTGCCATTGCCTTCTCTGATATACTGCTTACAAGGTAGTTATTCTCAGTAAAGATAAAGATTAAAATTCCAGACTTACAAAACATAGGTGATCCATATTAAAGAGAGAGAGTTGTAAACAATCACTTTTACTGTATGGTTCACAGGAAGGAAGAGGGTACGTATCACCATATAGACACTAATGAAGGAAATGCCTGAATTCCTCAGTCTCGGGAGAGGCTTGCCTCTCCTCTTAATTCCTGAGCATTCAGGAATTAATAAGGAACAGAGAATTCCTGACAGATCCAAAACAGCACACAGGAAGCCTCCTGTTAAATGCTTCCTGACACTGTTTATTATGTCCTTATGGTTTATTTAGTTTATAACTAGAGGTTTGTACCTTTTAATGCCCTTCAACCATTTTGCCCCCACAATACCCCTCCCCTTTAATGACCACATGTTTGCTGTCTGTACCAATGAGTCTGTTTTCATTTGTTTTGTCTGTTTTTTAGATTCTATATATATGAGAAATCATACAGTATTTGTCTTCCACTGTTTGATTTATTTCACTTAGCCTAGAGAAATATCAATAACCTCAGATATGCAGATGACACCACCCTTATGGCAGAAAGTAAAGAGGAACTAAAAAGCCTCTTGATGAAAGTGAAAGAGTAGAGTGAAAAAGTTGGCTTAAAGCTCAACATTCAGAAAACAAAGATCATGGCATCCGGTCCCATCACTCCATGGGAAATAGATGGAGAAACAGTGGAAACAGAGTCAGACTTTATTTTTTGGGGCTCCAAAATCACTGCAGATGGTGACTGCAGCCATGAAATTAAAAGACGCTTCCTCCTTGGAAGAAAAGTTATGACCAACCTAGATAGCATATTGAAAAGCAGAGATATTGCTTTGCCGACTAAGGTCCGTCTAGTCAAGGCTATGGTTTTTCCAGTAATCATGTATGGATGTGAGAGTTGGACTGTGAAGAAGGCTGAGCGCCAAGGAATTGATGCTTTTGAACTGTGGTGTTGGAGAAGACTCTTGAGAGTCCCTGGGACTGCGAGGAGATCCAACCAGTCCATTCTGAAGGAGATCATCCCTCGGATTTCTTTGGAAGGAATGATGCTAAAGCTGAAACTCCAGTACTTTGGCCACCTCATGCGAAGAGTTGACTCATTGGAAAAGACTTTGATGCTGGGAGGGATTAGGGGTAGGAGGAGAAGGGGATGACCGAGGATGAGATGGCTGGATGGCATCACTGACTTGATGGATGTGAGTCTGAGTGAACTCCGGGAGTTGGTGATGGACAGGGAGGCCTAGCATGCTGCGATTCATGGGGTCACAAAGAGTCGGACATGACTGAGCGACTGAACTGAACTGAATGCTCTCTAGATCCACCCATGTAGTCACAAATGGCAATATTTCATTTTTTATGGCTGAGTAATTTTCCACTGGTCTTCCCTGGTGTCTCAGTGGTAAAGAATCCATCTGCCAATGCTGGAGATGCTAGTTCGATCCCTGGGTTGGGCTGATTCCCTGGAGGAGGAAATGGCAACCTAATCCAATATTCTTGCCTGGGAAATCCAATAGGCAGAAAAGCCTGGTGGGCTCTGGTCCATGGAGTCACAAAGAGCCAAACACACCTTAGTGACTGAACACATATGCAGTATTCCATTGTGTGTGTGTGTGTGTATCATATGTATATATCTCAGCTTTATCCATTCATCTATAGATGGACACTTAATTTGTTTCCATAGCTTGGCTATTGTCAATAATGCTGCACTGAACATAGGGGTGCATAGTTATGTTTTCTTTTTAAAATGGATATTAAAAATAACAATGCTTACCAACTCCAAAGGTTGTTTTAAGGTTGAAGCCATCTAAAATAAATTTAAACATTTTGAAATCTGTTAGTTACTGTGATTAGGAGCACTATTTATTTTATAATGGCCATTTTCTATGAGCATGAGTAAAACTATATATGCATATTGTTTTAACTTTTATTATACATGTACATTTGTTGGACTCTACTTATTCGTCTCCAGCACTAGACTCTGAACATCTTGAGAGAAGGGCTCTTGGCCTATTTGGGTGTATGTTGCTAATATCTGATACAATGCTAGGAAGAGAATTAAGTGCTCAATATTTGGTGGACTGCAATGAAAGTATGGAGAATCTTCAGCCTGTCACTGTGCAGCATATTCCTATATTTAGAGCCATGCTATCTCAATAATTTGACTTTTATGAAATTACACAAAGATCTGGAAAAATATGTATCAACATACTAACAAGAATTATGGGTGAATTATCTCTCCCCCATTCCATTTTCTCATTTTCTTTTATAAACATATTTTATCCATTCAGTTAAGATTTTGGGTTGTTCTGTTTATTTTCACTAGAAGGAGTAACACTGATTCACTGGAAACCAGATACATTGATTACCACTAGTTTATTCATTTCTGAGGTTCTGAGACTTAAAGAGCAAGAATAGAAGAACAAAGGAAAAGGCTTTAGACTTGATGCCCAAGCTGGGACAAGGAAGAGGAATTTCCTAGGCTGCACAGAGGTCTTTAGGAATTGTAGAATTTCAGATTTGTGAAGGGAGTTGAGGTTCACTATCTCCGTGGCATTAGCTTCCAGAAATCCTTCCCAGAACCTCTCACAATGGCTGCATGTCTTCTGCTTCATGATTTCCAGGGACAGGAACTCAGGGTATTGTGCAGGAACTCTCCTTTCATTATTGGTCAGAATGGACGTGACAACACCCCTGGGCTGCTGTGCTTACTCGCTTGGTCGTGTCTGACTCTTTGTGACCCCATGAACTGTGGCCCGCCAGGCTCCTCTGTCCATGGTATTCTCCAGGCAGGAACACTGGAGTGGGTTGCCATGCCCTCCTCTAGGGGACCTCCCCAACCTAGGGATCAAACCCAGGTCTCCCACACTGCAGGTGGTTTCTTTACCAACTGAGCCATCAGGGAAGCCCAACAATGCCCTGTAAGTAGAGTTAAACATCTGCCTCTCCCACATTTTAACCAGTAGTCACAGTTGGGTCCTCCAGTGCCAAAGAGAAAACACAAAAGATGATTTCCATTTCCCTGAGTTTCTTATCTACCCCCGGCTGCACACATCCTACTGTTAAGCTCTCTTCAGACGGGCTGGCGCTCTGCTCTCTAATGTCTCGGTTCCTGGTTTCTGGACAGAGACTTCACAGGACAATGAAGGGCATGGGTTTGGGATGCACGTGGATTTGTGTTCTAACCTGGACTAGTTCTCTCATGAGCAATGTGAAAACCAGTTAAAGCAATAGTAAAAGAAACACGATAATGATAAATGATGATAATGCTGAGAATAACAAGAGCTACAGTTTGGGGGTGTTTATTAGGCACCAAGCACTGAGTAATGGACTTTATTTCATCCTCAGATACTGAGTTTTGATTTCTCCACTGTACTGTGGAGACAATGATAGTCATTCACATGGAGCTGTGGTATGATTTAAATAACAGAAGGCATGCAAAATACTGAGACTAGAGCCTGGTACACAATGAACATTTCATAAAGATATAATAGTAATGATAACTACAGCACCCTCAAAGGGCCATTATACCCTAAAGGAGGTCACTTCTCTGCAGAATGCATTGGAATCACAGCTCTTCCACCAATATGGCAGGGAGTTCATTGGTGCAAATGGGAGTCAAGTGCCTTTATAGCAAGTGGAGCAGAAGTAAGAAGAGCATGGAGTTGTAATTCCAAATCAGGCTGAACTGCATATCCATTCTATCTGAAGCCAAGGATCTGAAGCTGAGTATTTTAACTTGTGATTGTATTTTGAATATTTTTTTCCCAGAATAACCTGCTGGTTTCTGATGTCTGTGTAGACAGGCTACCCATATTTCTTTTCCCAGAGGAGTGAAGGGATTAAGAACATGAGCTCTGGAGTCAAATGACCTGAGTTCAAATTCTGTCTTTAGCACATACCAGCTGTTTTCTTAAAAAGTTTTCTCATTTATTTACTTTTTAAACTTTTAGGGAGAACTATAGCTGATTATGGAGAAGGCAATGGCACCCCACTCCAATATTCTTGCCTGGAAAATCTCATGGATGGAGGAGCCTGGTAGGCTGCAGTCCATGGGGTCGAGAAGAGTTGGACACGACTGAGCGACTTCACTTTCATTTTTCACTTTCATGCATTGGAGAAGGAAATGGCAACCCACTCCAGTGTTCTTGCCTGGAGAATCCCAGGGACATCGGAGCCTGGAGGGCTGCCGTCTATGGGGTCGCACAGACTCGTAGTCGGACACGACTGAAGTGATTCAGCAGCAGCAGCAGCAGTGTAGCTGATTAACAATGTTGTGATAGTTTCAGGTGCACAGCAAAGCAGCTAAGCCACATATCACATGTATCCATTCTCTCTAAACTCCCCTCCCATCCAGGCCGCCACGTAACACTGAGCAGAGTTCCTTGTGCTCTATAGTAGGTCCTTGTTGGTAATCCATTTTAAATAGAGCAGTGTGTGCATGTCTGTCCCAAGCTCTCTAACTATCCCTTCCCTTCGATCCTTCCCCTCTGGTAACCGTAAGTTCATCCTCTAAGCTAGCTGTTTTATTTGGACAATTTTCTTATCTCCTCTGAGTCTTTGTTTTCTCATCTGTAAAATGGTGATAGCAAAAAATACTTTCTTGAGTTGATTTGAGGATTTAATGAGTTCATAGGTATGAAATACCTAGGATAAGGCATGAAAAAATTGGTATTTCTTTTAGTAAAATAAGGCATTTTAGTAAAATAAGGAAAGATAGAGTCAGAATTTCTCTTCTTGGTCCAACCAGGAAGAAGCCTGGTGTAAATAAGCCTCAGTGTAAAACACATATGCTTATGCACATGCGCGTGTGCACACATGCGCGTGTGCGCGCATGCACACGTACACACACACACACACACACACACACACACTCACACACACTCGTCCCTCCAGCCTCTGAGCTATAGAACAGCCACCTCATCTGAGATTTCATGCCCAAGATGTTCTTCATCTTGCTGTACTGCAGGGCCATTCTTTACAAAATTGCCTTTTGCTGCAGGAAATCAGGATGCAGCAATATTAAAAATGCCTGCATGAGATAGAATAAAAAGTGGAGGTCAGAGGCAGAGCCCTAGCAAAATCCACAGGCTGATGCATAATCAAAGTACAGGCCTTTCATCATATTAAAGATGTTTCTATTCCCATTTTATAAACAGGCAAAGAGCCTGAATTAGAGCAGTGGGAATGTAAATATATCTCCTAATACTATTCTGACCTTGGATATGTATATATGTCTTCCTCTCTGTGTGTGTGTTTGTGATGCAGTTTTCTTAAAGTTATTTTCAAATATCCTTATAATATCGTTCAAGACAACTGACGGTGAAGGTATAGGAGATGTCTCAGGAATACACAAACAAAGCCGAACTCAAATCAAGCAAATTGCTTCATTCATGGAGATAAAGCTAAATTGCTTGGCAAGGCAGGGAGTCAGAGAGGACAGAAAAGATCTAGAGGGAGCTGTGGGGGAACGATCAGTACATTTTCCTGATTATTTCTGCATTTGTCAAAAAGAAACTTCTCCCTCTCTTATTTTATATTCTTAGCTGTATACACAAAGCAATCAATGGCTTTATAAATAAAGTCTATTTTTGTTATGGGTATGAGACAGCTCAGGAAATGGAACAGAAAATCACTTTCCATTCTAGTCTCAAAATCAATTGTTTCCAAATTATTTTTCTTGCAAAACTTCTATTTGTATCTTGGAATTTTCTTTCATTTACCACCACTCCTGTCTCTTTCTCTCTCTTTTTTTGCCTTGTTCAGTGAAAAGACTGTATTTAAACTCAACATTCAAACAATGAAGATCATGGCATCTGGTCCCATCACTTACTGGCAAATAAATGGGGAAAAATTGGAAATAGTGACTGGTTTTGTTTCCTTGGGCTCCAAAATCACTGTAGATGGTGACTACAGCCACAGAATGAAAAGACGTTATCTCCTTGGGGGGGCTTCCCAGGTGGCGCTAGTGGTAAAGAACCCACTGCCAATGCAGGGGACTTAAAAGACACAGGTTCGATCCCTGGGTCGGGAAGGTCCTCTCGAGAAGGAAATGGCAACCCACTCCAGTATTTTTTGCCTGAAGAATCCCATGGACAGAGGAACTTGGTGGGCTATGTCCATGGGATCGCAAAGAGTAGGACATGACCAAAGCGACTTAGAACACACGCATCTCCTTGGAAGAAAAGCTATGACAAAGAAGAGACATCACTTTGACAACAAAGGTCTGATAGTCAAAACTATGTTCTTTCCAATAGTCATATATGTATGTGAGAGTTGGGCCATAAAGGAGGTTGAGCACTGAAGAACTGATTCTTTCAAACTGTGGCATTGGAGAAGACTCTTGAGAGTCCCTTGGACTGCAAGGAGAGCCAATCAGTCAATCCTAAAGGAAATCAACCCTGAATATTTATTGGAAGGACTGAAGCTGAAGCTGAAGCTCCAATCCTTTGGCCACCAGATGCGAAGAGCTGACTCTTTGGAAAAGACCCTGATGCTGAGAAAGATTGAGGGTAAGAGGAGAAAGGGATGATAGAAGATGAGATGATTGAATGGAATCACTGACTCAATGGATATGAATTTGGGCAAACTCCAGGGGATAGTGAAGGACAGGGAAGCCTGGTGTGCTTCAGTTCATGAGGTTGCAGAGGCAGACATGACTTAGTGACTGAACAACAACTGTCTCTTTTCCAAAGGTTTTTCACTATCTCTTTTGACACTTGTGATCTGTATTATAAAACCAAACTTTTAAATATGTATTGTCATTTTTCTCATCATTCCGGTAAGATCCCTGAAGGCAGGGCATATCTCCTATTTCTCTCTCCCCTATGGAATGAAGCATGGAGTCAGCAATGTAATAGGCATATAGGAAAGTATTGAGCTCCTCACTCTTTGTGAAGCACTATCACACAATAATATATTGAATGTGTTTTATGTGTCAGGGAGTGAGCTGATTTTATGTCACTTTATCTGCTTCCAAAGCAACTGTCTCATTATCAAGCTGCATCTTCCTAATCCTTTCCTCCCAAACCTGCTGTCCCTGGGCCAGTGGCAGACTGGTTTAGGGAAAGAGACAAAGACGAGCCAATCACGTGCTTCCTATAGGAATCTGCACCTAGGGTGGAACCCACATTTTATGGTATTGCTCTGAAAGAAGACCTCCAAAGTGTTCATCGACAGAGGAAGCGATAAGGAAAATGTGGTATACATATACAGTGGAATACTACTCAGCCACAAAAGAGTGAAATAATGCTATTTGCAGCCACGTGGATGGACCTAGAGATGATCATACTAAGTAAAATGAGTCAGATTGAGGAAGACAAGTGTCATATGATATGAGTTACATGTTTTAGGAATCTAAAAAATGATACAAGTTGGTTTATTTAGAAAACAGAAATAGACTCACATATATAGAAAACAAACTTGTAGTTACCAAAGAGCAGAAATGGGGGGAGGGACACTCAGGAGTTTGGGATTAACAGATATACAGTACTATTATAAAGTTTATAAAGTAGATAAACAACAAGGTCCTACTGTAGAGCACAAGGAAGTGTATTCAGTATCTGTAATAAGCTATAATGGAAAAGAATCTGAAAAAGAATATATACAAGTGTAAGTGAATCACTTTACCACTAAAGCTAACACAATATTGTTAAGATGATGTTGTGAAACTGTTGCACTCAATATGCCAGCAAATCTGGAAAACCCAAGAGTGGCCACAGGACTGGAAAAGGTCAGTTTTCATTCCAATCCCAAAAAAAGGCAATGCCAAAGAATATTCAAACTACCGCACAATTGCACTCATCTCACACGCTAGCCAAGTAATGCTCAAAATTCTCCAAAGCAGGCTTCAACAGTATGTGAATCATGAACTTCCAGATGTTCAAGCTGGTTTTAGAAAAGGCAGAGGAATCAGAGATCAAATTGCCAATACCTGCTGGATCACTGAAAAAGCAAGAGAATTCCAAGAAAACATCTACTTTTGCTTTATTGACTACGCCAAAGCCTTTGACTGTGTGGATCACCACAAGCTGTGGAAAATTCTTTAAGGGATGTGAATACCAGACCACCTGACCTGCCTCTTGAGAAATCTGTATGCAGGTTGAGAAGCAACAGTTAGAACTGGACATGGAACAACAGACTGGTTCCAAATCGGGAAAGGAGCACAACGAGGCTATATATTGTCAACCTGTTTATTTAACTTACATGCAGAGTACATCATGAGAAACGCTGGGCTGGAGGAAGTACAAGCTGGAATCAAGATTTTTGGGAGAAATATCAATAATCTCAGATCGCAGATGACACTTCTTTATGGCAGAAAGTGACTAAAGAGCCTCTTGATGAAAGTGAAAGAGAAGAGTAAAAAAGTTGGCTTAAAACTCAACATTCAAAAAACTAAGATCATGGCATCTTGTTCCATCAGTTCATGGCAAATAGATGGGGAAACAATGGAAACAGTGACAGACTTTATATTTTGGGCTCCAGAATCACTGCAGATGGTGACTGCAGCCATGAAATTAAAAGACGCTTACTCCTTGGAAGAAAAGTTATGACCACCTAGATAGCATATTGAAAAGCAGAGATATTACTGTGAACAAAAGTCCATCTAGTCAAAGCTATGGTTTTTCCAGTAGTCATGTGTGAATGTGAGAGTCGGACTCTGAATAAAGCTGAGCACTGAAGAATTGATGCTTTTGAACTGTGGTGTTGAAGAAGATTCTTGAGAGTCCACTGGACTGCCAGGAGATCCAACCAGTCCCTCCTAAAGGAAATCAGCCCTGAATATTCATTGGAAGGACTGATGCTCAAGCTGAAGGTTCAATAATTTGGCCACCTGATGTGAAGAACTGACTCATTTGAAAAGACCCTGATGCTGGGAAAGATTTAAGGTGGGAGGAGAAGGGGATGAGGAAGGATGAGATGGTTGGATGGCATCACTGACTTGAAGAACATGAATTTGAGTAAGCTCCAGGAGTTGGTGATGGATAGGGAAGCCTGGCATGCTGCAGTCCATGGGGTCTCAAAGAGTTGGACACAACTGAGTGACTGAACTGACTGACTGACTGAAAACATTATTGAAATCAACTATACTGGAATTAAAAAGAGAAAGCCTTACCCACATCATCAGCTGAGGCTCCCTCTCCAACCGATGTAAAGCATGGTCTTGCTTCAGATTCTATGAGTTACTTCTGTTTTCCAATAACCTCCACTCCATTTTGGTGGGGAAGTGTTTGATGTAACTTATTGAGTGGTTTGCACCCAACCCTTTACCGGTAAACACACACACACACACAAACCCCATGTCTTATTTCAATCCCACAACTGTCCCATTAAGCAGAAATCCTCTTCCTCTCCTCTTTGCTGTGTTAGATCCGGAAGCCTAGAGACCATGGAGTTCAACGTCCCAAGGGGTAGGTGGTGTAACTGGTCTTTGACTTAACCTTTAGCCTCTCAGAGAATCGGATTCAGATTTATTGCCTTTTCCACCATGTTTCAGACCCGAACATGTGAACACCTATGAATCAATTAAGAATCAATGCCTACAAAACTATCCATTCTGTGCAGATCAAAAACTACACCACACACTTCCAAAGGAGCCTCAACCATTGTCTTCTCACCCCCCTGATATCCTAGTGGCCACGTCTGGGTTTCTGGGAGTTGGTGAAGTGATTTTGGATGGAAAAGCTGACTGGGGAAGTGTGGGTACCTGGCACCTGGAACTTGAACCTGGCAGTTAGATACAGGAGCTGAAATGATGGGTCAGGATGTGACAAGGACATGGAGGGGGCAGGCATGATGATCCTGGGCAAGCCGAGGGTGGAAGTGAGGAACAATCCAGAGGCGGCACAGGAAGCCTTGTGCTAGAAGAGAATGCAGTCTGTATGCAGAAAGAAGCAGAGACACCATGACACGTGTATACACACTCACAGGCACATGTGTCTGTAAGAGCCAGCAGTCAACTCAGCAGGGACATGACTAACTGGAACAGAAGCAGGAAGACTGGCACCTGCACAGGTCCTGGAGAACTTCACTGTTGAATTGCAGGAAGGCCTGAAAACCACTGAAGACCTCAGGAGGCAGATAGGGGACTTTGGACTGGGAGCGTGGGGGTGGGATGGAGGCTATGTATCTAACAGTCTGGAAAATTTTTCAGTGTTTATAACCCACAAGGTCATAGCAGTGTGTACTGGCAGAGTGTCAGCCACATTTACATCTTACACTCACTTCCTTCCACACACACTCCCAGAAACACACATTCACAATGCCATCCTTGAGAGTTGAAAAAAGCAGATAACAACCTAATCTAGCTGCTGCTGCTGCTGCTGCTAAGTCGCTTCAGTCCTGTCTGACTCTGTGTGACCCCATAGATGGCAGCCCACCAGGCTCCGCTGTCCCTGGGATTCTCCAGGCAAGAACACTGGAGTGGGTTGCCATTTCCTTCTCCAATGCATGAAAGTGATAAGTGTAAGTGAAGTCGCTCAGTCATGTCCAACTCAGCGACCCCATGGACTGCAGTCCACCAGGCTCCTCCGTCCATGGGATTTTCCAGGCAAGAGTACTGGAGTGGGTTGCCATTGCCTCCTCTGACCCTAATCTAGGGATCCCTAATAAACTTTTACTTTGACGTTCCAGCTCTGTTGTATACAAACTTTTATAATGATACTGTCTGTCTCTTCTCCTCCTCCTCCCTATTTAAGGTCTGGCCACCTAAAAAATCTTAAGAAAGGTGCCTGATAGAGATGGTGGGTGTGTGCTAAGTCACTTCAGTCATGTCCAATTTTGCGACCCTATGAACTGTAGCCCACCAGGCTCCTCTGTCCATGGGGTTCTCCAGGCAAGAATACTGGAGTGGGTTGCCCTGCCCTCCTCCAGGGGATCTTCCTGACCCAAGAATCAAACCCCAAACTCTTATGTCTCCTACACTGGTGTAAGGCCGGACCCCGGGGCCATGATGGACCACCCCTTCTCGCCTCCGCCGCCGGGGGAAGTCTCTAACAGAAGGAGCCTCCCAGATCACGGGGACCAATGACAGCACACTTCGACAGCTAAAGCCGCCCCACCCCAGCCACATAGAAGGACCCATCAGTCCGCAATGCCTCGGCCTAGCAACCTATCCGAACCCCCGTCCATTAACCTGACCACCCCTCGCAACAAACGTATATAAGCCGCTTCTAACACAGTCCGGGCGCGGACTTCCTCGACCTGCCTCGTTCGGGTCCAGGAACCCCGCCCGGTAGCGCTTCGCCATGAAGAAGCCTGTTAGACACTTTTTTGGTGTCCTGGTCATCTTTTTACCTAACACTTGGCACCCAACGTGGGTCCCGAGGCGAGCGCCCATCCTGCAATGAGCGGGATTTGCAGCCCCCTTGGGTCTGGCCCTCGCTGGACCAGGTCACCCTGTCACCCCTCCGGGACCATTCAACCGTTCTGGCAGGATACAGGGTAAGTTCCATTGGTCGGGTTCTGGGGGTTGTTGCTCCCATGGCGATTATGCCTAGGGTGTCTTGGTGCCTTTAAAATCACGGCCGAGTCCGGACCCCTCCTCTGCAAGCCGGGCTTGCTATTCGTCGGCGCCAGTCAATTTGGAGATGTCTGTCTTGGCTGAGTGGCCCTCTCCTCGCTGGGTTTACGGCCCATTCGGGGACGCCTGACCGGAACACTCCCAGCCCCGCTAACGATTGGTCCAGGACCTTCGTTTCATATTTGCCATGGGGGCGGCTGCCTCCAAGGCCGACCAGCCCTGGTCTACACTGCTTGAATGTTTCCTCGCCAACCTCAGAATCTACATATCTCCAGAGAAATTCGTTCCAAACGCTTAATTTTCCTTTGTTCTGAGGCATGGCCCCAATATTCTTTAGATAATGGCTCACAGTGGCTGCCAACCGGAACTTTTGATTTTAACATCCTCCGTGACTTAGATAATTACTGCCAGAGGATGGGAAAATGGTCTGAAATACCCTACGTACAGGCTTTCTGGCTGTTGCACTCCTGTCCCACCCTATGTACCCGCTGTTCCCATTCTAAAATTCTCCTAACCATGGCTCTCTCTAGCCCTACACCACCAAGGAGGCCATCAGCGGCCCACCCAGGGACACCCGAGGCAGAAACTTCTGCCCTCACAGTGCCTCCAGAAGACCTGGTGCCCCCCCACCTTACACTCCGGTCCCTGCTACTTCACCAAACTCCTCTCTATCGCCCTCACCTACTGCCTCCATGTCCTCCCCTCCCGCATGGTCCTCACAGCCCAGCCCTCCTGTGACTACGCCTCTCACCGCTCCCTTAGCTCCGCCTCGATATCTACCCCTTCCTCCAAGCCCACCCCTTTCTGACTCACCAATCAGCTCACACACAAGATCCTAGACCACTCCCAATCTGCCGCCAGCTCCCCTGCTTCCTCTCTGCCAGGTGGCCTGCCCGGAGGGTCTCACCCATGTCCACGTACCCTTTTCATTCCAAGACCTTGCCCATATCGAACAGCGGCTAGGCTCCTACTCGGCCAACCCCTCCAACTACATCAAAAACTTTACCCAGCTGTCTCGATCTTACGCCCTCACCTGGCAAGACGTATTTGTCATCCTGGGGTCCACTACTACCCCAGAGGAAAGAAAGGCCATTTGGGCCGCAGCAAGAGTGGTAGCAGACCGGAGACATGTAGTTAACCCAGCAGGCCCTGGCTGGCCACCCGGAGCGGCTGCTATTCCAGACGCAGACCCAGACTGGGACTATCAAGAGGGACAAAGACGGAGAGCCAACATTCGATACACGGTAGAATGCCTATTGGAGGGAACGGAGACAACCTCCCACAAGGTGGTAAACCTACTTAAACTAGATGAAGTAACCCAGGGCCCCGATGAGAACCCAGCAGCCTTTCTTAACAGGCTGACAGAGGCTCTCACCACCTATACCCGGATTGCCCCAGATTCTCCTGCAGGGGTTACTACCCTAGCCAACCGTTTTATATCCCAATCAGCTTCAGACATCAGAAAAAAACTCTCCAAGGCTGAGGATGGGCCTCAGACCCCCCTCCAAGACCTGGTAAAAATGGCCTTTAAGGTTTACAGAGCCCGAGAGGAAACCGCCAAAGCCAGCCGCAAGGCAAGGCTTAAACAAAAAGCCAAACTCCAGGCTGACCTCCTTGAGAAACACACCCAGGCACTGGTAGCAGCCCTGCGACCAGCCACGGGACAAAAGGTGGGTCCCCAGAAGCCACCGCCGGGAGACTGCTTCAAATGCGGTCATGAGGGCCACTGGGCCTGCCCAAACCCCCGGTCCCCGACAAAGCCGTGCCCTCGTTGCAAACAACTGGGACATTGGGTGAGTGATTGTCCCCGGGCGACTCAGGCCCCGACCTTACTGGGCTGAGGTCTGGGCTCTCAAAAGGACATTTCCTCCCCACACCCCGCCTTGGAACTTCTCTCCTTTGATGAAGACTGACGGCGCCCAGACTCGGGGACCCCCATAACCCAAGCTGAGCCAGGGTAATGCTTCAAGTGGCAGGTAAATCTATCAATTTCTTGATAGATACGGGGGCTACTTACTCGGTCCTTCCGTCCTTCGGGGGCACCTTACATCCTTCCCAGGTCTCGGTGGTGGGTATAGATGGCATGTCTTCACGACCCTGGCAGACTGGGCCACAGCCCTGTCAGCTTGATCACTTCTTATTCACACACTCTTTTCTGACAGTCCCTTCATGCCCCACTCCCCTGCTGGGGTGAGACATTTTAACTAAGCTTAGGGCCACTATTCACCTACCTCTCTCACTTTCCCAATCTCTCACCTTGCCCCTACTCCTCCTTTGCTCCCCTGAGGCTCCAATTGTCAACTCTACCATCTGGGACACTGAAATCCTCTGGTAGCAACCCATCACACCCCCATCCTGATTAAACTACGTGATCCTTCCCACTTCCCAAGCTGCCCTCAATTCTCCGTCTCTGACTCACCTACGTGGTCTCAAACCAATCATAGACCGTCTCTTAGGCCAGGGCCTCCTAGTCCCCATGACCTCGCCCTGCAATACCCCCATTCTTCCGGTGCGGAAAACTTCTGGCAGCTACCAATTGGTCCAGGACCTTCGACTGATAAACGAGGCCATAATCCCTGCTCATCCAATTGTCCTCAATCCTTATACTTTGCTTTTTGACATCCCTAGCAGTACGACTCACTTTACTGTCATAGACCTCAAAGATGCCTTTTTCAGTATTCCCTTACACCCAGACTGCCAGTTCCTCTTTGCTTTCACATGGTCCGACACAGAAACCCGACAGTCTTCCCAGCTAACATGGACAGTCCTCCCCCAAGTGTTTAGAGACAGCCCCCATTTTTTTGGCCAGGCTCTGGCCCGGGATCTGGCCACATGCCCTCTGGCCCCTAGTGTCCTCTTACAGTGTGTGGATGACCTTCTGCTCTGCAGCCCCTCACAGGCTCTCTGTCAGACACACACCACTACTCTTCTTAACTTCCTGAGCTCTAAAGGATGCTGAGCATCTCAACAAAAGGCCCAACTCACCCAGACCTCTGTAACTTACCTAGGTCTAAAGATCACCCCGACCACTAAGGCTCTAACTACTGACAGACTCAGCCTTCTCCGAGACCTCTGCCCCCCTTCCACTGGGGAGCAAATCTTGTCGTTTTGGGGGTTAACAGGATTCTTCCGGCACTGGGTCCCCAACTATGCTTCACTGGCTAAACCCCTCTACACAGCTACAAAAGACACCCCTACTGGACCGCTCTCTTCAGAAACAGAGGTCCAAAAGGCTTTCTACAACCTCCGCTCAGCTTTGCTGTCCTCTTCCCCACTCTTCCCGCCCAATCCCAACCTCCCCTATCCCCTATATACTGATGAAAAAGGGGGCATAGCCTTTGGAGCCCTCATACAGCCTACGGGCCCTGAAATGCTGCCACTGACATTTATCTCCAAACGGTTAGACACCACTGCCCGGGGATGGTTCCCCTGCCTACGCGCCCTGGCAGCAGCAGCTTCTCTATACGCAGATGCAAAAAAGCTAATTCTAGATCAACCCCTAACTATATTCTCACCACACTGCCTGGCTGACCTCCTGGCTTCCAAATTCCTGTCAGACCTTAGTGACTCTCGGCTCCAACAATTCCACCTGGTCTTTCTGGATAACCCCCAGGTTACTTTGGGCCACAGCTCCCAGCTAAACCCCCTATCTTCTCTCCCCTCGCTTCCAACCTATCCTTCAGGCAAAGACACAGGACCTCACTCATGCATAGAGGTCCTAAACACTCTCACCCAATCGCCCCCAAACCTTTTTGCTACTCCGCTACAAAACCCAGACCTCACGCTATTTGTAGATGGTAGTTCGAAACGAGACCCTGACGGTCGCCGGGCTGCTGCTTATGAAGTTGTGACCACCAATGACGTCCTCAAGGCTCGCCTGCTGCTGGAGGGAACCACCTCCCAAAAGGCAGAACTAATAGCGCTCACCAGAGCCTTACACCTGGCAACGGGAAAACGGGTTAACATCTATACTGACTCCAAATATGCCTTTTTGATTGCACATTCACATTCAGCTATTTGGAGAGAGAGGGGATTCCTCACCACCAAGGGATCACCCATCTCTAACGCCCCCCTAATCACCAAGCTCCTGGAGGCCATCTCACAGCCCACTCAGGTAGCCATCCTACAGGGCAAAGGACATCATATGACTCACGACACGGTTTCCCTAGGCAACAATAAGGCTGACCAGGTGGCCAGACCGATAGCCTTACAGCAGGGGCCTCTGCCTATACTATTTCTTAAGACCTCCCTTACACCTAACAAAGGCCGAAATGGAGGCCCTCCTCTCACAGGAGGGCGCTTCCAAACACCCCTCGGGATGGATCATGCTCCACGACAAACTAGTCCTATCCAAAAAACAGGCAATGTCCATTATCACCCAGATCCATGACTCTTTACACATTGGGCCCCGCGAAGTCTTGATCTTCCTTAGCCCTCTCTTTTCCCCATTACATCTCCGACCTACCACTCAGGCAGTCCATCATTGCTGCCTAATCTGTGCCAAGACCTCTCCTCAAGGAGGACTCAGACCGTCTCAAGAAACTCACCAGTTGAGGGGCCACCTGCCGGGACAGGATTGGCAGATAGACTTTACTCACATGCCTAGATATCAGACCTTCCGGTATATGCTGGTCTGTGTTGACACATTTTCTGGATGGGTAGAAGCATTTCCCACTGCCCAGGAGACAGCCAATACCGTTGCCAACACTCTCTTAACACACCTCATTCCACAGTTCGGGCTCCCCAACTCAATCCAGTCTGATAAGGGGCCCGCCTTTGTTTCTCAAATCACTCAGTAAATAGCCGAGGCTTTAAACATTTCTTGGCACTCACATGTCCCATACAGGCCTCAGTCATCAGGCAAGGCAGAATGGGCTAAAGGCATCCTCAAGGCTCATCTGACCAGGTTAACAGCAGAACTTCGTCTCTGCTGGGTCGATCTCCTGCCAGCAGCCCTGACCGCATACGGACAACTCCTCATGCCAAGACGGGTTTGACACCTTTTGAACTGCTGTACAGTAGGCCATATCTACTGACCAACTTTCCGGATCCCCCAACCCCCCCCCCCCCCCCNCCCCGGGGACTTACTTGCTCTATTTCACCCTCCTGAGGTCCCTACTCAGAGAACACGCTGACCATGTCCTCCCTCAACCTGTCGGAGACCATAACCAGGCGATCCCGCCCCCCGCTTTGGCACCAGGAGATCAGGTCCTCCTAAAAACACTGACACCTCGACCCCTTCAGCCCCGGTAAACTGGGCCTTTCACGGTGATCCTCACCACCCCTACAGCAGCCAAACTGTGGGGACACAAGCCGTGGTACCACATCACATGGCTCAAGCAGGCTCCACTACACGGCCTGCCTCCTCCCAAACCCCTGGAGACTTACACCTCTAAAATCTCGGGACCTACCAAGATCACCATTACTAAGACACCCTTGCCTCCCACCAATGAGTAACACGCCCCATCCAATGCTTGTCTGGCCTCATCCACTGTGGCTGTTGCCAATCGCAACTCTGGCCATACTCTTCGCCATTGGACTGGCTGTCACGGCCCCCCAGGACTGGCCACTCACACTTCGACTTTCACTGGCCTTTGCTTACCTTATTATCTGTTCACTGCTCCTGGGATGTTACTCCGTTGGGGCAGCCTGACCTGGCCATATGTCTCTCACCCTAGCCTGCCTTGAAGACTTTATCTTGGCCCTACTACAGGACCTTTGGCTGGCTACCCCAATCACCGACTGTGACTCTTTCAGGCAATTTCTGATCTACACTTACAGGGGAACTTCCTCCTTTTTACAGAATCTCAAATTGACTTCTCTTTTATCACTCTCCTTCTAATATTATAACTAAACATGCTCCTGCCACTATTCCTCCTGGCCATGATAATATGGGCGGGACAACATACGCCCTGCCCCCAGGGCTGCACTGAATGAGACCACTGGGGAAATGGGTTCACAGCCTATACGTATGTCCACCGAGACTGTTATGCTTCACCTGCCCAGGCATGCTCCCATGGAGGTAAATGGTATTGGACAGCCAAGAGCCTTGGGACTGCCAAATCAAGCTCAGCCTCTAACTGCTATAAAGCTAGAGGCAAAGATCTCTGTTTTACCATGCAAACTCACTAAGGAATGACAGATGGGAAGGGGGCCCAAGATCAGAGGCAAGAACAAATCCAACATAAGGTCCAACAGGACCTCATAAAGTTGGCAATTGAAGCCTCTGATCCACACCATAAGCCCAACAAACTCCTAGACCAGGTTCATCAGGCACTCAAAACCCCTAGATTTTTCATCCCAAATTTTCATCAGCCTCAATGACACCTATCAGACCCTGACTGAAACCTCACCAAACCTCTGATGTTGGCTCTGTCTTCCTTTGAGACCTCGACCATTCCTAGCCCAACCGATTCCCAGGAAATGGATAGAGACCCCAAATCTCACTCGAAATGCCACAGAAGTAACCTTGCCAATGGGGCCCTTGACCACTCAGATACTGTACCTACCAGCCAATGCCTCTTGCACTCTGGCCAACGACACCTCATTAACCACAGTGGCCTGTGACGGCTTGAGACAAGACCCCCCTATCCCCAAACCCTCCAATATGTGGAAAACCCGGGATATTCTTTCTCTGTAATCAAACCACCTTATTACAATGTTTTCCACCCAACTGGACTCAGCCTTGCACCGCAGTCTTCCTTGCGCCCTATCTGACCATTCTGACCCCACAGGCGATGGAAGACCAGATCCAGCCAACCCACCGCCGACGAAGGGCATTGGCTGCACTCCCCTGCCCCTCAGAGGAGGTTTATTCACAGCCTTAGGACTGGGGGCGGGAGGACTGGGATCAGCCACACACTTTTACTATAAGCTGTCCGCAGACCTCAATCGAGACCTGGACAAGGTGGCAGACTCCCTGACGGCATTACAGACCCAGATAACCTCTCTGGCAGCAGTGGCTCTCCAAAATCGAAGGGCCCTAGACCTGCTAACAGCTGAAAAAGGGGGAACCTGTCAGTTCCTAAGGGAAGACTGTTGTTTTTTCGTTAATGCCTCGGGGATAGTTCAGAACAAGGTCTGAGAGCTGAGAGAGAACATCAGACTTAGGCAGGCCGAGTCAGGCGGTTTCTATTTCTCGGGATGGTGGAAGTCGTCTTGGGCAAAATGCCTTCTCAGACCCCTCATAGCCTTGTTCCTCATCCTGTCGATAGGACCTTGTGTTTTTCAGACCATCCTCCAGAGGGTCAGGGAGCTGACCCAGACGGCTACTGGACAGATGTTGATGGTGGCCACATACTCCAAACTCCCGTCCAGAGACCCTGAGGCCCCCTAAAGTTCACCGGGATCCAGCCACGACCCTCAGACCCAGCAACACCCCAGTTCAGCAGGAAGTAGCTAGAAGGGACAACGGCACCCCTTATCCTATCAAAAGGGTCAAAATGTAAGGCTGGACCCCGGGGCCATGATGGGTCGCCTCTTCTTCCCCGCAAGCGGGGGAAGTCCCTAATGGAAGGAGCCTCCCAGATCATGGGGACCAATGACAGCACACTTTGCCAGGTAAAGCCGCCCCACCCCAGCCACGTAGAAGGACCTATCAGCCCGAAACGCCTTGGCCTGGCGACCTATCCGAACTCCCGTCCATTAACCTGACCATCCCTCACAATGAATGTATATAAGCTGCTTCTAACACGGTCTGGGCGTGGACTTCCTCGACCTGCCTCGTTTGGGTCCAGGAACCCCACCTGGTAGTGCTTCGCCATTAAAAAGCCTGTTAGACACTTTTTTTGGTGTCCTGGTCATCTTTTTAACCTAACAGTTGGCAGGTGGGTTCTTTACCACTAGTGCCACCTAGGAAGCCCAGTAGACTTGGTTGGTGGGATTTATTCATGGATCCTAGGACTCTAGCATTCTTGCCTTGAATCCCTAGGTGACTACATTGTGAAGCAAAACTTGGAGTGAATAACTCAAGTAGCATCATTTGTGATAAGAATAGCAATCATTGCACTGTACCAAGGTCCTCTGTTGAGGTCCTCTGTCAGACTCCAGATTGGTTCTGAATAATGCATTCACAAATTGCATTAATGCATCTGGTAACGCATTGACAAAATCTGTTGGCAGGCATAATTAATCATCTCGAATTACGCTGTAAATATTTCTTACATGTGTAATCCTTAGGTTTCTGAAATATTGTAGAATCTGGATGAATCTGAAAATATGGATGAATCCTAAATATTGTAGAATCTGTAGCATCTGAAAATCATGTATTTTTTGAGAATTACTGTATGGATGCTGTTCTAAATCCTGGAGAGACAAAGATGAATAGGGTCTGGGCCATTTCTGAGATGCTTATAGCCTAGTGATGAAAGTCAAGAAGGAGGCAGAAGATTCAAATGATCAAATGTATCATCACGTAACGCATTAAGGAAAAACATATATTCTAAGGGATATGTCTAAACTTTTTTAAACGTAAAAAAATAAAGTAGCCCATCGAAGGGATGGTTGGGTGAATATGAGTAGGAATGGTGATCAAAGGGAATACATTAAATAAACACAGCAATAAATTTAGTAAGAAGAAAGAAATGGAAAGCAAAGCTATTTCACTTAAATGTAACAGCTGAAGCAAGAGCAATAAAATATAATTTCCTTCCGCAGTTGCAGAAAGCTTGTAAATTTCAGGGCTGACTCTGAGGCCATTGGAGTCGGTGCTGACACCTGGATATGGAAGCAGGTTGGGGAGAGGCAGGGCAGCAGCTGCAGAAATGAATGTGGCCCTGGCAGATCATGCCTTCCTCATACTGGTTAAAGGTACAGGTTCGTAAGGAGAAACCGGCAGTAGGATGTTCGTATTGTTTAGTTGCTCAGTCGTGTCTGACTCTTTTGTGACCTCGTGGACTCTAGCCTGCCAGGATCCTCTGCCCATGGGATTTCCCAGGCAAGAATTCTGGAGTGGGTTGCCATTTCCTTCTCCAGGGGAATCTTCCAACCCAGGGATCAAATCTGCGTCTCCTGCACTGCGGCTAGATTCTTTACCCCTGAGCCACAGGGTGAGTCCTGCATGTTCGCATGCTCATACGCTATTTGCAACTTTTAAAGCATATTCAATATGTTCATGTTCAAGATTACAATTACACACACACACACACACACACACACACACACACACACACACATGTATATTAACCCTGTATATAGATCAGTTCATCTCGGTTTCTTTCTACAATCCCTGCACTTGAAGAGTTCCTTTAGTGTCCATGGACATTGGGATCAGCTCCATACAGCTTAGGCTCCAGGGACCCTGTTCAAACATTTCATTTGGGTAAGTTAGATGAGCAGAGACTCAAAAAGAGCTCCAGAAAGGAAAGCACATATACTGAGTGTTTACTCTGTGCCATCTCATTTATTTCAGGAAATATTGCAAGTTTTCTATTTTCACACTGGGAATGTGAGACTCGCAGAGGTTAATTCATTTGCCCACCACCATAAAGCTCTTTAACAATGATCCCAGGATAGGAAAACAAGCTTTTCTGACTCCAGAAGACATGTTCTTCCTACTAAATCCTGCAGGAAAAATAAAATCCTGTATAACTTCTATTTCCAGAATTTATGTTCACTCACTATTGTGATTTCTTCACCAATTTCAGTGTATGCGGGACCACAGCTATGGCGATTTTTATACATTTCTTTGAGTCTGCTTCTCAAGCACATCTGCCTTATTCTTGCTGCTGTGGCTTTGTTTAGATAATGACGTGTGTGTTCACTTGCTAGGTCATGTCCTGCTCTTTGCGACCCCATGGACTAGAGCCTGCCAGGCTCCTCTGTCCATGGGATTCCCCAGGCAAGAATACTGGAGTGGATTGCCATTTCCTCCTCCAGTGGACCTACCCAGCCCAGGGACTGAACCCTCATCTGTTGTGTCTCCTGCATTGGCAGGCAGATCCTTTACCACTGAGCCAGCAGTGGCTCCTTAGATGGTGAACTTGGTCACAATTTTCTCATCCCCTTCGTTTTCTCCACTCAGCAGAATCTTCAGTGCTCATTCATGGTGAGTTATTTTACTTCTCCTGCTCCCATAACTTCAAGGCTTTTTGCATCCCTTGTATCCGTCTTCAATAGTAAGCATATCTTCTTGCAATTAATGTCCTGTTTCAACATCTCCTGTAATTATTTATACATGACATGTAAAGGTTTATCGTTTCAACTATACAAAAATGAATTACTTCATATCCTTATTGATTGATCTGTAACAAATCCTAAGACAATCTATGTGGGTGAAAAGGACACAAGACTTGTCTTTCTCCACTCTGCTTCTTCTCCCCTTCCCCATCTCAGAGGCATCACCAAGCCCTAAGCTGCCAGCCCCCAATAGGCAGGAGTCATCCTTGAAGCTCCCCTCCGCTTCCACATGGGTCCACATTTAATCAATTCTAGGTCCCATCAGTTCCGCTGACTGCCCCAGTATGTCTCTATCTCTACTGCTGTCACTTTTTTTAAAAAAATATCTTTTAAACTTTATTTTCTTTATTTTTTTTAATTTTTATTTTAACTTTAGTTTACGTTACATTACTGTATTGGTTTTGCCAAACATTGACATGAATTCACCACGAGTGTACATGCATTCCCAAACACGAATCCCCTCTCACCTCCCACCCCATACCATCTCTCTGGGTCCTCTCCTTGCACCAGTCCCAAGCATCCTGCATCCTGCATAGGACATCGACTGGCGATTCGTTTCTTACATGATAGTATACATGTTTCCATGCCATTCTCCCATCTCATCCCACCCTCTCCCCCCCTCTCTCCCCCAGAGTCCAACAGTTCACTCTATAGATCTGAGTCTCTTTTGTTGTCTCGCATACAGGGTCATCATCCCTATCTTTCTAAATTCCATATATATGCGTTAGTATACTGTATTGGTGTTTTTCTTTCTGGCTTACTTCACTCTGTATAATCGGTTCCAGTTCCATCCATCTCCTTAGAACTGATTCAAATGTATTCTTTTTAATGGCTGAGTAATACTCCATTGTGTATATGTACCACAGCTTTCTTATCCATTCATCTGCTGATGGACATCTAGGTTGTTTCCATGTTCTGGCTATTATAAACAGTGCTGCGATGAACATTGGGGTACATGTGTCTCTTTCTATCCTGGTTTCCTCGGTGTGTATGCCCAGGAGTGGGATTGCTGGGTCATAAGGCAATTCTATTTGCAGTTTTTTAAGGAATCTCCACACTGTTCTCCATAGTGGCTGTACTAGTTTGCATTCCCACCAACAATGTAAAACTGAGTATAGTTGCTTTAATGGGCTTCCCAGGTAGCTCAGTGGTAAAGAATCTACCTGCCAATTCAGGAGACTCGAATTTGGTCCCTGAGTTGAGAAGATCCCCTGGAGAAGGAAATGGCAACCTGCTCCAGTATTCTTGCCTGGGAAATCCCTTGGACAGAGAGGAGCCTGGTAGGCTACAGACCCTGGGGTTCTAAAGAGTCCAACAAGACTTAGCAAATAACAAAAACATAGTTGCTTTACAATGTTGTGTTAGTTTTGACTTCACGGCAAAGTAAACCAGCTATGTTAGTCAGTCATGTACGACTCTGCGACCCCACAGACTTTAGACTGCCGGGCTCCCCTGCCCATGGAGTTCTCCAGGAAAGAATACTGGAGCGGGTTGCCATTTCCTTCTTCACTATATGAATACATGTGTCCTCTCTTCTTTTGGATTTCCTTCCCATGTAGGATGGCACGGAGCACTGAGTAGAGTTTCCTGGGCTGTGCAGTAGGTTCTCCTACTGCGGTTACCTGAATTTAGGTCGTCATTATTGCCTGCCAGATGGCTGCAGCATCCTTCTAGCTGGTTTCCTTATGCTCAGCTTGCTTCCTCCAGTATGTTTTTTTCATGCTGCAATCAAAGTGACTTAAAAAAAAATGGAAATCTGAAGATCCCTCTCTGTCATAAATGAAAATCACTGCCTTGGTATCATCGTTCAGAGATCAGTGTCTCAAGGAACCATCAAGGGTGAAGACCGTGGAGAGAGCAGGAGAGAGGAAGCAGGCAAGTGCTGCCCAGGCTTCTTGGTGACAAAGAGGCAGAGAGCACTTGCAGGTTATCCTCTTGATTTTCAGCCCCATGGGCCATGTAGAAGACATTAAGAGCCTGAGAGCAGAAGTTGGTTTTGGGTGCGGTTTATATCTTTGGCAGGAGCATATTGTATCCTTTCCTGGGAAACCGAATGCAAGAGAAAGCGCATGTGACTAAAAGGAATGCAGTGGATACTATCGCCAGGACTCGTTCAATACTTTGCACTTATGCTGCCCTGTGCCTGGCACATCTTGTCCCCAGTGAATTGCATTATTGCATCCTTACAAGTGAGACCACTCCTGACATGATGTAATACCCCTTCCCGTATGGTAGTCACCATGATCATTTTCCTTCTCTATTTTCTTGCTCTACTTTCACTCACTATTTGTCATTTTATATACTTACTTGTCATATCCTCTAGGATGACGTCCCTACTCCCAGATTGGTTTAGAAGCTTCTGTGGGCTTGCTAAGTTATCTTGTAGCAATTGCTTGTTAATTTTTGGTCCCTCTCCAACATTCTACAATGTAAATTCCCAAGGGCAGGAATTTTGCTTGGTTCACCATTGTATCCCAGGTCATTTTTCCCAGATGCGAAAACTAAGGCAAGAGGTATGAAGAGATTGGCTAAGAGTCACGTGTTAGTAAGTATCAGAGACATCCTTAGAACAGACGTTCTACTCATTCAGTGGTTTGTTGATTAATTAATTGATTGATTCTTCTGCTCGTTCAGCAGATAATAATTGAAGGGCTTCTAGGCACTGTGGGGCATAGAAGAATGGATGATACATAGACTCTACCACATGCAACTCATGGTCATGGGCTCCTGGAAGAGAAATAAGCATGAACAACTCCAAACCTTGGTGACTGTGGAAGAACAGTAGGGGTACTAACCATGTCAGGGCAAGCGGTCCAGGAAAGGCTTTTCAGCTGTGATATTGACTATGAACCCCCTTAAAGTGACTGCAAGTTCGTAAGTGGGGGAAAGAGGAACTGGGGCAACAGCAAGTGTAAAGTTCTTTTGGGGCCTCCTGGGCTGTATTAAGACACTGAGACTTTGTCTTAAATGAAGGAAAGCCAGTGAGGGATGGAAAGATGAGTAGAATCTTAACAGGGAAAGACCGGGGGAGGGAGGGAGCAACTGCTTTCCGGGAAAAGAGAACAGCCCGAAAGCCCCTCAGATCCAGACAGCTTGTGGACAGCATGCCTGTGGACTAGTGATCATGGAGACAGGAGTGGAGACACTGCTCAGAATCTCACTGGGTGTGGCTCCCATCCTTTCCCCAACGTCCCCTTGCAGAAGTTAATCTGGACAGTGGGATTCTGTAGAGATGACTGACCTGTTGGAACATTTGTCAGCTTCACTCATGTTTCCAGGAGAGAGGAAGGGTGGTGAGATAGGTGCCAGGCAGACTGTTTTGGAAGTGATGTTGGAGCGGCATCTTTCCATCCACAGCCCCAGCCCTGCTCTTGGAGGTCTTGTCAGCTCCGGCGGGGAGCAAGGGCAGTGCCTCTGTTGGGCAGTAGGTGGCGGCATTGTCTCAGTCTCGGAACTTGTGAGGTTGAAGAACCATTTGACAGATTTGTCTCCTTTGCTCTTGGGGATCTCAGCCTCAGGAGTGATATTTTGTAACCTATGTAAGGAGGAAAGAAGGGAAATATGACTAACAGGTACTGAAATGATTTTCCTTGCAGCATCTCAAGGGAAATGCTCGGAAAGAGTGAAATATGGAATCTTAGCCTGCACGTGGCCTCCAGGCTCTCCCTGTTCCTCTTTCATTCCCGTTCCTCCCCCTCCTTCTTCTTCTGCTCCCCCTTCCCTCCCTTTCCATCTTAATTTTCATCCTCCCCATCGAAGCCATCACCCACCAAGGACTTTCTAGGAGCCAGGCACCAAGCTGAGCCCTCTCAGGCGTGAATTCATTTCATCTTCAACCTTTACTAGGTTCCATTATTGTTTTCTTTTTGCAGATAAGGACATGGTGCTTCAGAGAGAGACAGTCAGATTTCAAGATCACACAGGAATAAATGGCAGAGAAAAACTCTGGCACTAGTTCAGCCTTCCTCAACAGTAAGGCTCTGCCTTCTCTATTAAAGCATGTTGTTTATTTTTCATAGGTCAGATTCACACATACAATTCCTCCCCCATCAGTTCAATTCAGTTCAGTCACTCAGTCGTGTCCGACTCTTTGCGACCCCGTGTATTGCAGCACGCCAGGCCTCCCTGTCCATCACCAACTCCTGGAGTTCACTCAAACTCACATCAAACTCATATGAGCTTACTAAACTCATGTCTATCAAGTTGGTAATGCCATCCAACCATCTCATTCTCTGTCTTCCCCTTCTCCCACCTTCAATCTTTCCCAGCATCAGGGTCTTGTCAAATCAGTCAGTTCTTTCCATCAAGTGACCAAAGTATTAGAGTTTCAGCTTCAGTATCAGTTCTTCCAATGAATATTCAGGACTGATTTCCTTTAGGATGGCCTGGTTGGATCTCCTTGCAGTCCAACGGACTCTCAAGAGTCTTCTCCAATACCATGGTTCAAAAGCATCAGTTCTTCAGCATTCAGCTTTCTTAATAGTCCAACTCTCACATCCATATACGACTATTGGAAAAGCCATAGCTTTGACTAGACAGACATTTGTTGGAAAAGTAATATCTCTGTTTTTTAATATGCTGTCTAGGTTGGTCATAACTTTCCTTTCAAGGAGCAAGTGTCTTTTAATTTCATGGCTGCAGTCACCATCTGCAGTGATTTTGGAGGGCCCCCCCCCAGAATAAAATCTGTCACTGTTTCCACTGTTTTGCCATCTATTTGCCTCGAAGTGTTGAGATTCACACACAATTCCTCCCCCATACCTATAGCTAAAAACTTTATTCCCCAACACAAACTAAGGACTGCCTTGTATTGAGACTTGGGCTTATTTGCATCTTGGGAGTGATGCGAGGCATGGGGCTGTCAAGATGGTCCTTCCCCACAGCACAGATGCTCACAGCTGGGGCTCCTGCTGTGGGGTGGCCGGGGTGACCGTATGTCTGCTTCTGCTCCTTGCCTCCTTTCTTTCAGCCAGTCCCAGTGGTAGCTGAGTGCACCATGTTCCTTGGTAGACTGTATGCTCACCTGTCACTCCGTTATTCATTCTCCCCTTCATTCATTAGTCATCTCTAGTCATTTTGGGTAACATTTAATAAACAGCTACTACATGTCAGGTGATGTTCTAGAAAGGCACAGTTGAACAGAATGGAGTCCTTGGTCTCAGGGAGCTCACAGCCTAGAAGAGACAGAGCGGTAAACACACAGCTATAATGCAGTGTGATAAACACGGTGATTCCGGGGGGCACCCCTGCGTGCTCAGTACAGCTCTTGGGGCTCAGGAGTGCAGCAAAAGTCTGTTAAATGACTGAATGAATCCACCCAGCCTGTGAGTCAGGGGAAGCTTTCTGGGGAAGAGGAGCCATATCTGAGAGCAGCCGCATGCGCCTTGAGCTCTCCCATGTGCTGGGGCGGGTGCCCAGCTCAGGATGCTGTGCATAGTAGGTGCTCAGTGACACCGCAGGGACCCCCTACGGGTCTTCTCGGGCCTCTGTTGTGCAGCTTTAGAAGCAGCTTCTACCACGCCTGGCGCTGCATGCACAGGGTGTTCACAGCCTGCAATGCAGATGCTGCGCCCGGAGTTGAGCAACGTGGTGCTAAACATCCCTGTCTGTCTGCTCTGATGCTGCCTGTCACCTGGGTCTACCCTGCTTCGTCTCTCTGTTTGCTGGGTCCTTCTCAGCACACACCCTTTGCTCCTAAAGAGTCCAGCCATTCTCTGCTTCCTTTATTTCTGTTAAAAAATCGAAAACAGAGTTGATTATAATCTTATGTTCATTTCAGGTGTACAACAGAGTGATTCAACATTTAAATACATTATAAAAAGAGCATCCCAGTGAGTCTAGTTACCATCTGTTCCCATACAAAGCTATTACAGTACCACTGACGCTATTCCCTGTGCTGTATAATACATGCCGATGACTTATTTATTTTATAAATGGAAGTTTGTGCCTTTTAACTCCCTTCACGTATTTTGCCCACCCTCACCTCCTCCTCTCTGGAAACTACTTGTTTATTCTCCACATCTATGAGTCTCTTTTTCTTTGGTTTGATTTGTTCATTTGTTTTCTGTTTTAGATTTCACATGTAAGTCAAATGATAGAGCACTTGTCTTTCTCTGACTTATTTCGCTTAATATAATAATACTCTCCAGGTCCATCTGTGTTATTGCAAATGGCAAGATCTTACTCCTTTTTGTAGCTGAATAATATTCCACGGTGTGTATATCCTTCTCTTCTCTCCCTCACTCCCCCAGGTGCCCGTTACAGCTCCCCCAGCTCACTCCTACTTGCAGCATAACTTGGTTCACACTGTTTGCATGTGGAGAACAGGGGCTATGGTTTTTGCAACCACCAAGCTAAGCTAGCACCTGGCAGAATGCTCCACATCTCCTTACACTGTTGCTTACATGGGCCAAGTACCATTCAATCTGCAGAGATTTTGTGTACATCCTGTTGTTTGGTCGCTCAGTCATGTCCAGCTCTTTGCAGCCCCACGGTCTGTAGCCTGCCAGGCTTTTCTGTCCATGGGATTTCCCAGCAAGAATACTGCAGTGAGTTGCCATTTCCTTCTCCCGGGGATCTTCCTCATCAAGGGACTGAACCTGCGTCTCCTCATTGCAGGAGGATTCTTTACCACTGAACCACCTGGGAAAGTCCATAAGTCCTGTTAATATGCCTATTTTACAGATGAGAAAACTGAATCTGAGCGTAAAGAATTTGACCAAGGTTGCCTAGCCGGTAAGTATCAGAGCCAGGATTTGAACCCCTGTATCTGACTTCAGAATTTGTGCTTCTAACTGTGGCCCAGCATCCTCTCCACTGTAATATGACCAGTAAGCACGTTGCGTGAATGAACTGTGCATTGCAACGACCATCCCACGATTCCCCAGTTATGAGCGGGTATCCTCCACTCAGTGCTTCCCAAACCTCTTGCAGTGAACGAGTGGATTTTTTTTTTTAAATAAGTTTCCATCTTCTGTGGACTAATACTTTCATACTTTGCAATAAAAAATGAATCACTAGGGAAATAACCTTGCACTAGAATATGGTGATGATATCAGATTGATTTAAAAGTTTGTAAATATTGACTCTCAGTTCCTGTCCTTACCATATGGACTGTCTTTGAACAGCACTGGTCTATTTGTCTGCAAGCTCAGACTGGCCTTAGGTTGAGGATGGATTGCAGAAAGAATCTGGATTATTTGACCGCATGTTTTGAGGAAGAAGGAAAAACTGAAATTCGTGTGGGTCAGTTTTTCAAGAGAGAAAAGTAATTGCTTGACACCATCAGAAATAGAAATTTAATTTCATGGAAAGTGTGCACATGTCAGTGTGTATTTGGGGAAATAAGCATGGGGAATGTGTGGAAAGAACTATAAAATGTCTCTGCCCAAAGGTATAATGGTGATAACATCCAGGATGTGAATACTGGGTTGTTTTGTCATTTTGGGTGTTCTGATAGGAAATATGTGAATTTGTCAAAGCAATTTGGTTTTTCATTTACAGGGACCACAAGTATTACTTCCAAATATTGTTCCGAATAAAACTTAATTGAAAATGTGATCGAACTGAAAAATCTCTCGGCAAACCATGGGTCACAGTCACAAAGGGACGTTTGTTTGTCCCCCACTGTGGTGGGGTCTGCAGCAGGCACACGTGGGGATGGCCGCTGTGTCTGCCACATCGCTCACTGTCCCTACTGGGAGGCACCCCACCCCCAAACTGGCTGCACTGTGTTTGCTTAAAGATCATCTTTCAGAGAAGCAGAGTGCAATCCTTTACTGGGGAGGCCCCCAGATAGGTCCCTTTTGACTTCACCCCAGAAGCCCTGCTTATGAGAACTCAAATTGCTTGTCAGGCAATGGAAGTTTCTCTGCTTCTGGAGACGGCTCTTCCTGTTCTGGTTACCTAAGAATTTTCTGAGTGTAGTCCATTGTGTCTGGCTCCGAGTGCCCAAACTTTCCCTCCTTCTCTCCTTCTTGAAGCTGGACTGTGCAAAGCAGAAACCCAGAACTCTGGGGTGATAATACTAAGAAGTCTCTTGCTATTTAGTGTTATTTAAAGAGAAGTAACTTGGCGCTGGGAACTCAACCTGATGCTCTGTGACAACCTAGAGGGGTGAGATGGGGTGGGAGGTGGGAGGAAGTTCAAGAGGGAGAGGACATATGTATACCTGTGGCTGACTCATGTTGATGTATGGCAGAAACCAACGCAACATTGTAAAGCAATCATCCTTCAATTAAAACAATTATAAGAAAAATAAAGAGAAGTAACTATGCCATTTCATGCGATGCTTGATAGAGACAGAAAGCAGCATTCATCTAGAACCATAAGGGCTGTGAAGGGCTGAATGAAGTCCCCCTAAAAGGCCTAGGTTGAAATTCTAATCCTCTACTTTCAGGGTCTTTTGGGGGGGGGTTAAATTAAAATAAGCTCATTCGGGTGGCCCTAATCCTGTCTGATGCGTGTCCTGTGAGAAGGACACAGCCGTATAGAAGGAAGGCCTGGTGAAGACACAGAGGGAAGAAGGCCATCGCAAGGCAAGGAGAGGGGCCTCAGAAGACACTACCTCTGCGGACACCTTGATCTCACACTTCTAGCCTCCCTCGTGAGAAAATTAATTTCTGTTAATTAAATCGCTCAGTCTGTGGTGTAACAGCAGATCTAGGACTTAAATCCTATCTCCTCTGTGTAACATTAAGCAAAGCAATAGATGTCCCTGAGTCCCACTTTCCTCATCTGAAAAATGTGGTTAATTAAAATCCCAGTCCTACCAAATTCACAAGGTTGGATTTAGACACAGCAGTGTGTGTGTCTAGTGGGTCAGTCGTGTCTGATTCTTTGTGACCCCGTGGACTGTAGCCCACTAGGCTCCACTGTCCCCGGATTCTTCAGGCAAGAATACTGGTGTGGGTTGTCATTTCCTTCTCCAGCGATTTTCCTGACCCAGGGACGGAACTTGAGTCCCCTGCACTGCTGGCGGTTTCTGTATCACCGAGCCACCTGGGAAGCCCCGTGGGTGCTCTGGAGGTCATTAGCTACCACAATATTGAAAAAGCTGTGGAGTGATGCAAAGGGCAGGATTTTTCCCCAGCTCCTCTAGTTGTTAGTTTTGTGATCTCGGGAAAGTCACTTAACTTTTCTGAGCCTGTTCCCTCAAGTGTAAAATGAGTATCATATTACCCATCTCACAGAGTTGCTGTGAGAATTCAGCTACAAGAGAGGGTATCTGGGAGTGATTAATATAATTCCAAGGACACTGGGAGCTCTTAAATGGTAAATGGCAGCTACTTTGTCTCATTTGGACTTTCAGTTTTCCAAACTGTACCCTTTCCCTGCCCTTGGTTCCTTCCAGGTAGGCTTAGCGCTTGCTGTGGTTACTCTGAGGGATTTCAAGGAATGGAGGCAGGGTCCTGGATTTCAACAGCAAACTTTGTCAAATTCTCATCTGTCTCTTGTCTCCACCGCACTCAACCTCAACCAGTTTAATAGGGCTCCCTCCTTCGCCTCTGTGCCTTTAAGAGGACAGCCCATCAATCTCAAGAACTGAAATATACACGGAACCAAATAACCCTGCCTGAGCCAGCTGCTTTCTAATAACTCCCTCCACCCCACCCCTGGGTGATGAAGGGCTACAATGTTATACCACAGGAAAAATAAACATCAGACAGTCATCTTTTGAGATGTTATAAATGAAACCCATTCCTTCTCAACTCTGTGGTAAGGCAGCTGTTCCAGAAGCTGGTAGAGGAGAGGTCTGCCCAGTTTCATCATAGCACACATGTATTGAGCACCTGCTGTATGCCGGGATAGGCTCTGGAGACTCAGGGAAGAATAAGATACACTCTTCAGCTGTGAAGGAGCCTCTGCCTAATTAAATGCATGTACCTATAGGTGGGGCTTCCCTGGTAAGTCGGTGGTAAAGAATCTGCCTGCTAATGCAGAAAACTTGAGTTCAGTGCCTGGGTGGGGAAGATTCCCTGGTGATGGAAATGGCAACCCACTCCAGTATTCCTGCCTGAAAAATCCCATGGACAGAGGAGCCTGGCCGGCTACAGTCTATGGGGTCTCAAAAGAGTCAGACATGACTTAGCGACTAAACTATCAAACTTTGTATAGGTCGCTCAGCAAGAGCTTTGTGCATTAGGGAAGCCCCCTGACCTGATGAAGCCTCAGCGTCCTGATCTGAATGGGGAATCAAAAGACCCATTTTTTGTTGTTATAAAACAGCCTATGGGAGCATGCTCAGAGCCTTGCTTGGTGTGTGGGAGGTTCTAATACTTTTGTGTATCCCATAAATTCATAAGAGAATCAGTGGTGATGAGCATGGATGAGGAGGAATCAGGATTACAGCTCAGCTCAGGAGGGAGCCCTGAATGGGACGTTCACAGCCCCTCACGACTTGACCATTGTCTGCCAAGGTAGATGGGCTTGTTCCAGACAAGTCTGGGCATAGATAAGAATCTAACACATTCAGGTCATGGAGTTTTGTGCTCTCTTGGTTAAATTCTGCCTTGATTGATTTTTTGCAGCTAAAAGTCACTTCTGAGCATGTAGGGTTGGGGAAGTGATCCAGACTATTCAGTTTAAGATCACTCTAGTGTTGTTTTGAAATATTAAGATCAGGAAACAGAATAAAGATGTGAATACAAACATGACTTAGGAGTCAGTGCTGAAATTCCAGGTCTGTCTGCATTAACTCTGTGTCCATGGGGTTCTCTCTTCACCTCTCTGAGTCTCCTTTTCATGATCTGTACATAACAAACAAGCAAAAAGGATTATTGCCCTTCTAACTGGCTGTCATGAGGAAAACCTTGACCTCATGGATGTAAAGTGCTTTGCACATGGAGCCAGCCCTTTGTCAAAGCTAGAAATCATTATTAAGAAGAAAATGATTGAACGAACTAGAAAGCATAAGAGAAAGAAAAGAGACGGAAGAATGGAGAAAAAAGATGGACAGGAAGGATGGAAGGAAGGAAAGATGGTAAAGCTGACCATGAGTGCTGTCTTCTCACATTTGAAGAGTCGCTCTAAAGAAAGTGAGATGCTGCTTAGGACCAATTTATACAAGTGGCAGGGAAGCAGATGTTGCCTAAAATGAAGACCATTTATTCTAGTGGAAAAGGTGTTATTCTTTCAGTCATGTGTGACTCTTTGTGACCCCATGGACTGTAGCCTGCCAGGCTCCTCTGTCCATGGAATTCTCCAGGTAAGAATACTGGAGTGGGTTGCCATTCCCTTCTCCAGGGGATCTTCCCAACCCAGGGATGGAACCTGGGTCTCCTGCACTGCAAGCAGAATCTTTACCAGCTGAGCCACCAGTGGAAGCCCACTTCTTCTAGAAGTGAAAGTGAAAAAGTGAAGTCGCTCAGTCGTGTCTGACTCTTCGCAACCCCATGGACTGTAGCCTACCAGGCTTCTCTGTCCATGGGCTTTTCCAGGCAAGAGTACTGGAGTGGGTTGCCTTTTCCTTCTCCAGGGGATCTTCCTGACCCAGGGATTGAACCCAGATCTCCCGCATTGCAGGCAGACGCTTTACCCTCAGCCACCAGGGAAGCCCAAAGAGACATTCAAAAAGGGACTAAACAAAGAGATGTTAAAGACATTGGGAAAGGCACCTCTATAGAACAGAGAGAATACAGGGAATCCTAATACACATGCAGTTTCTTCCATGCAATTCATCTGTATAAATATGTAGCATTGAGGGTGTCCATTATTTCTGGGAATACTATCAACAACAGAAAGCCTGAGCCATGTATCAAACCAGGAGCTGAGCACTTTTCTTGTAATACATGTATTGTCTGCCAAGAAACCCTGGAAAAGCCGTTGTCTTCCTCTCTTTGTAGGGAGAGTAGACCCCAACTCAGAGGCCCAAGGACCAGATAGCAGAGTCCAGTAGTTGTGTTTTAATTAAAACGTTTTGAATTGGTATTTAAAAAAGTATTTATTTGTTTGGTTGCATCGGGTTTCAGCTGTAGCATGGGGCTCTTCATTGCCTCATGCGGGATCATTCATTGCAGTGCATAAACTCTCCAGTTGGGGCATGTGGGCCCAGTTGCTCTGTGGCAAGTGAGATCTTAGTTCCCTGACTAGGGATTGAACCTGCATTGGAGGGTGGATTTTTAGCCACTAGACCACCAGTGAAGTGAAAGTGTGCAAGTGTGAGTCAGTGAGTTGTGCCTCATTCTTTGTGACCCCATGGACTGTAAGCCACCAGTTCCTCTGTCCATGGAAATCTTCAGGCAAGAATACTGGAATGGGTTGCCATGCTCTCCTCCAGGGGCCTTTGCTGACCCAGGGATCGAACCCAGGTCTCTCGCATTGCAGGCAGATTCTTTACTATCTGAGTCACCAGGAAAGAACACTGGAGTGGGTCACCTATCCCTTCTCCAGGGATCTTTCCTGACCCAGGAATTGAACTGGGGCCTCCTGAATTGCAGGCTGATTCTTTACCAGCTGAGCTAACAGAGAATGAATGACATATAACGATTCATATATATTTGATGTATGTAACTTGAGTTTGAGGATAAGTATGTGCTTGTAAAACAAGCATCACCATCAAGGTCATAAATATAACCATCACCTCCCAAAGTTTCCTCCTGCCTTTATTATTATTACTATTATTGTTGTTGGTTAGAAAACAAAATAAGAACTCCCTTTTTAGCAAATTTCAAGTTATACATTATTGTCAGCTATAGCCACCAAGTGGTATAGCTGGTCTTCAGATCCTCTGTATCTTGCATAACTGAATCTTTTTACCCTTCACCATCACCCCCCCTTCTCCTCTCCCCTCCCCTCTAGCCCGTGGTAACCACCATTATATCCTCTGCTTCTAAGAGTCTGACTATTTTAGATTCCATATTCACACCCCAAGTCGAGTTTTAAATTATGAAGCAATGCTTCCGCATCCCCATGACCTCCGTTATTCTGTTGCCTGTGTGCTCTATGATTTATCTGTTGGCTTTACATGTCAGTTTCTCCCTCTGGACCATGGGCTCCTCTCATGCATGAGCATGCTAATCTCTTTATCTTGGTATCTTTTGTGCTTAACTGCTCCAGGCAGGAAAGTTGCTCCATCTAGTTTATTTTGAAAGGATGAATACCTGAGTTAGGTTCAAGAGAAAGAAAACATAAAAAAATGAAGAGAGCTTTTTTTTGGAATGCCTTATGGGCTGGGAGGCATGTTATGTCCATAATCCAGCCACATTCCAGGAGACTCCCTGCTCTTTCAGAGGCTAGAAAGCTAAAAAGCTGCCGCTAACAGACACAGGCTTTCCAGGTGGTGTTAGCGGTAAAGAAGCCGTCTCCCAATGCAGGAGACAAAAGAGACGTGGGTTCGATTCCTGGGTGGGGAAGATCCCTTGGAGGAGGGCATGGCAACCAACTCCAGTGTTCTGGCCTGGAGAGTCCCATGGCCAGAGGAGCCCGGCAGGCTACAGTCCACGGGGTTAAAAAGAGTCAGACACGACTGAGGCGACTTAGCATGAAGCGCAACACAGATCCATATGCAACAAAATGCGCTTGGATGAGATGTGGGAGGAGGGCAAGTTTCGCTCGTCCCTTTCTTCTCCCCTCCAGCTCGTCATTCCCTGCTGTCCTCCCCTTCTGAATTGTTTACGCCAGCCATCCTGAATTTCCCCCTATTCTCCTGTGGGCCTTTGCTGGGAAGCCTGCTCTCCCTATTATTACTATTTTTTCTAATTCCTACTACTTCTTTATAACTCAGCTCCTCCAGGCAGCCTTCCATGACTCCCCTCAGTCTGGGTTAGGGGTCTTGCTTTGGTAAGAATTCTGAAGATGTTCCCAAGATTTCCATTTCCCAGTTTTTCAATCAAATACTATTCTAAGCAGTGCTATGAAGGGATATTACAGATATAATTTAAACCCCATATTCTAACGCCCTGCTTGCTCCTGACTTCAGTCACCCTGACCACTGTCTTCCCTCCATTCAGCACAAGGCCCTCCTGGAAATCCCTGTCTTGTTCTCTAACATCCTCTTTCTGGGCAGCCTCTCTTAGGCTGTTCTCAACTCCTGTGAGAAGCCCAGGCAAACACACAGATTTCTTTAAGAACCAGGATTGTAGATGTAGCCAATTAATTAAGAAGATTCAGGTAAAGGATGTAATATCCGGAAGAGTTGCTGCTGCTGCTAAGTCGCGTCAGTCATGTCCGGCACTGTGTGACCCCATAGACGGCAGCCCACCAGGCTCCCCCGTCCCTAGGATTCTCCAGGCAAGAACGCTGGAGTGGGTTGCCATTTCCTTCTCCAATGCATGAAAGTGAAAAGTGAAAGTGAAGTTGCTCAGTCATGTCCGACTCTTAGCGACCCCATGGACTGCAGCCTTCCAGGCTCCTCCATCCATGGGATTTTCCAGGCAAGAGTACTGGAGTGGGTTGCTATTGCCTTCTCTCGTCCAGTAGAGTAAATGTTACTAATTTACCTGGAGGAGAAAATGATAAACTGTGCTCTTTCCACAACCCATGAGATGCTAATTCACAACCCAAAGCTAATTTTCCGATGTCTGCTTTCTTCCCTGGAGGAAAATAAATGAGTTGAGAAGGAGGCTGAGAAGGGTAGGTATGCTTTCACACAGGAGCTGGTCTACGAGAGGGATGTGGGTAGAGGAGACCTAAGAGGAAAGAGGTTGGATTTGGACAGAAGGTCTTCAGAGAGCAGCAGGACTATTAGCCTCCAGGAAGAAGAAGCAGGTCTGCTCTGTGACATCCATGGAGGGAGTGCTACGGCAGGAAGTTATCTCTAGCCAGCTGAGCTCTCTGATGGATGTATCAGGTGACTCAGGAAGTAGCACCGTCTTTCTTTTTAGAGGTATTCAGACAAGGGCTGGATGTCTATGCATCAGGGATGCTATAGAGGGGAGCCTGACAGTGTGTGAAAGCGACGAACTTCAAAAAATTCTGAAATTGGGAAATCTGAGACTTGACAGTCAAACTGCCCACTTCCAAAATTGAAGGGCAATCAGAATCCATGGCTTATTCCCGAGAATGAGCTTATAGGATCCTAGAACAATTTGTCTATGATCATGTTCTCCTGGGAGAGATCTAAGAGTTACAATTTCCATGCCTACTGAAGACAAGGCACTTAGAAATGCTTCATTTTGTGACATGAGTGCAACAGCGTTCACAAGTTTCCTGCTATTTTTCCAGAATTTCTGTCATGTAAAGATCCCTTCCATTTAAGACTTGGGTCCTCTATGCAGCTGGATCCCCAAAAACAGTGGGCCTTGGCAAAGTAGCTCTACATGACTAGCTGTTAACTTCCTTATCTGGAGTTAAGAAGGCCAACACATGTCCTCTAAGGTCTGCTTGAGCTCTTAGAATTCACATAGCTCCGCATTTCCATAAGGGATTTATATCGATAGAACTTGGCAAGGCACTGCCTGAGGCAGCAGGCCTGGGTGGGGAGCTGAGACTGAAGGATGTTACATAGATGGAGAGGGTGGTGTTGCAGTAATGTGCTCCACACCGGTAACTGTTGAGGCAGGAGGTGAAAATGGGAGAATAAACAAATATATTCTCTTAGGGCTTCCCTGATGACTCAGTGGGTAAAGAATCCACCTGCAAGGAAGGGACACAGGAGAAGAGTTTTAGTTCCTGGGTGGGGAAGATCTGATGGAGGAGGAAATGGCAACCCACTCCAGTATTCTTGCCAGGAAGGAGCCTGGAGGGCTACAGTCCATGGGGTCACAAAGAGTTGGACACAACTGAGCAGCTAACACACACTCACATACAGCACTGTTGGGTTCAAAGAATTTCAAGAACAAGGAGACCTTCAAGGTCACATAAACAAATCCTGAAGTCCAGCGTGTTCCTTCCTTCCTCCACCTGAGAGCTTTTCTCTCTGCCACATACATGAGGAAAGAGCCATGCCTACACCTCAGGAAAACACGTAGGAGTTTTGTTTCCAAACACCCCTTGCTGCAGGTGGGAGAGCTAGTCATATTTCTATTACTGCTGGGTTTAATCCTGTCACTGGTGCTGACACATGAATCACTCTGCTGGTCCTGGGAGCGTGATGGTGCAACGGACTGATGGAGGCCCATCTGGCCTTTTCATTTTCTTGATGAAGCCAGAACATCACCAGCCAATTGGGGCAGCTGGGGTGCTGGTGGAGGGTTCTATTCAGGCAGGAAGCCAAGCTGGGCCACCTGGTCCTTCTGAGTCTCTAAGGGGCCACCCTTGTTCTCCCTTCCTAGATGGGTACCTGAAAACCTGCTTCACTTGCCTCCATCAGCATGAGCAAAGGTTCACTGCACACATCGCTCACGGACCAGGCACTGTCCTAGAGATTTCCTCGAATTCTGACATTGGCCCTGTGAATTAAGCACCCATATTCCCATTTTACGTAAAAAATATCATAACTCCTCAGAAGTATTAAATGCCCTCACCCTGCTTGGCAATGGGATGAAAACCAAATCTGTGTATCTTCAATGATCAAGCCCCTACTCTATAACAGGCTGACCCTCCCAATTACAAGTTCAGCGCTTCCATGTACAACTACATTTAACTTTCGTAAAAGCAGCGTAAGGCATCTGTTAGCAAGGAAATCAAGGCTCAGAGAGGTTAATTCAGTCATCCAAAGTACCAGATTCATGGCCCCTTCCATTTCATCTTACATTTGATCAATATCCCCATGTAGTATTGCACTGGGTTCTGGGTTACAGTTGTGATGAAACGTCAGTGTTCTTGCCTTCATAGAACTTACAACATCAGATAATAATCAGTTGTGCTGTAGGGAGTGACACAAAAGGAAAGCAGGTAGTGTTCTGACATTAGGGTGAGGCAGGTGTTAGCGAAGGGCCTCTTCAAGAAGTGACCTGAAAGCTGGGCCACAGTTAGGAGGGGGAGAAAGCAGGTGTGCCGGGCTAAACATTTGTATTCCCCTAAAATTCACATGTTGAGGCCCAATCCCTGTGCTGCTGTGAGCTCAGTCATGTCTGACTCCTTGCCACCCCATGGACCATAGCCCACCAGGCTCCTTTCTCTGTCCAGGGGATTCTCCAGGCAACAATACTGAGCTGGTTGCCATTTCCATCTCCAGCAGATCTTTCCCCACCCAGCGATCAAACCCACGTCTCCATCTTCTACATCTTCTGCATTGACAGGTGGATTCCTTACCACTGTGCCACCTGGGAAGCCCGTTCTTATCCCCAAAATGATGGTATTTGGAAGTTGGGACTTTGGGAGGTAGTTAGGGTCAGATGAGGTCATGGTGGTGGGACCCCCTGATGGAATTATAAGAAGAGGAAGAAAGACCAAGGCCCTCTCCCTCTGCCATGTGAAGACCCAGCAAGAACTGCTTATTTTCAAGCCAGGAAGAAAGCTCTCACAAGGAACCGAATCTGCCGGCACCTTGATTTTGAACTTCTAGCCTCCAAAACTGTGAGACATAAATGTTTGCTGCATAAGGGACTTCCCTGGTGGCCCAGTGGTTAAGACTCTGTGCTCCCAACGCAGGTCATGTGTTTGATCCCTGGCTGGGGAACTAAGATCCCTCATGTTACTTGGTGCATTCAGGAGAAAAAAAAGAAAAAGGAAAAAAATGTTTGCTGCATAAGCCACCTTGTCTATGATATTTATTACAGAGTGATACAGAGGAACTCAAACCTGATTCCAGGAAGTCAGAGGATCTGTTTCCTCCACCAGCCAGTGAAGTCAGAATTATTAGTCAAGCACAGTTTTCCAAGTTATTCAAATGTTCTTCTTCGGCCCACACAGATCTTTCTGGAATAGGTTAAGAACAAGTCTAGGGAAAGTTATTTGCTTTTGCTGGGGAGAAAATAATAGACATGTAGCCATTAACTGAAACGTTTTTGGACATTAAGTTAGTTTCTATGGGAAATGGAATCTGAATGAATTGGCACCTTTGAGTGTATCTGACGTTCGCTTATTTTCTTGGTTCTCAACACAGTTTCACCAGAAAAAATTGTTTCTCAGTATTCATCCTGCCATTACCAGATAAACAAAACCCCTTTGGCCTTATGTGGGGTGTAAGAAAGAGAGGCCAGAAGATACTTTCCTGGAGTGCATGATTTTCTTTTTTGTTGACTCACAGCGTGCTAGAGCTGGAAGGGACCTTTGATTTGACACAGTCTGATTCTGCTCATCTGATAAAGGAGGAGACTGAGGCCTGGAGAAGGGAAGGAACCAGTCCAGGGGAACCCACTCTGGTGGCAGAGCTGCTCTGTCCATCTTGAAACAGACACTGCTCTAGGACTTCTAAGTATGAAGTGGTTTAATAGTGGGGATTAATGGCCTATAAAATTATTGAGAGGACTAGAGCAGCAAATGTTAGCAAAAGCTGCTGACACAGAGTTTTGCTGCTTAGCTGTCAATCTGGAATTGCAGGAAACTGCCACCAATGATTATGGTTCCTTGCAGCAAGGAGGCAAGCAGTCTGTAAGAGCAAGCCTGGAGAGTTTTGGAAGGTCTCTCATCTGCTGAAGTCTATGCATATCCTCAGAAAAATGTAGAGCAGTGATATGGCTTCTGCCTCTTTTACACCTTGCCAGAAGCTAAACTGTAACCCCTGTGGCAGAGAATCCCAGCCCTGGGGATTAGAGGGGAACTTAGGAGCCAGCAGAAAAGGTGTTGAGTTGCTAAGAGACATTCTGGTATAGCGGGTCTACTGGATTCTCTCTACATTTTCTTCTACAAGCCTGTCTTGTGTTTTTCTTCTCTCCTCCCATCTTTTTTCCTCTTTTCATCCTTACTGGACATTTGGTTGATTAGGTGCTTTATTGTCTGTTTAATTGGAGACCTGGCCTGGGTAGAATGGTGAAGGTTTGGCTTGATAATAACATGCATTTGATGGGGGGAAGGGGTTCCCTAAATATTTGCAAATATGTGAAATTTATTTTAAAGGACATCTGGGTGTGTTTAAAAATAAACCAGAGAAAAAGCAAACACTGTGATAAGAAGATGGGCCAGATATAGTAATGGGTCTAGACAGATCTGGAGGTGTAGACAGATTAGGATTCTGCTCCAGATTCCCACGAAGCTCTCTTCCTCATAGACATTGGGTGCTGAGCATCTGACTTAATCTCTCTGTGTATTAGTGATAGAAGTAATAAAAATATTAATCTCAGAGAGTTCTTATGAAAATTACACAAAGTAATACATATTACAGAATACATGGCATACAGAGAAAATTTACCAGTGGTCCTAATATTATTATATGTCTCAGTCAGTATGAAATGCTGTCACAAAAATCCCATAGTTTGGGTTCTTAAACATCACACATCTATTTCTCAAAGTTCTGGAGGCTGCAAAGTCCAAGATCAAGAAGCTGTCTGGTAGGAGCCCTCATTCTGCTTTGTGGATGACTGTCTTCTTGCCGGGTCCGCACACACAGAGAAAGAACTCTGCTCTCTCCACCTTCTTAGAAGGACACAAATGCCATCAATGTGGGCTGTACCTTCATGATCACATTTAAACCTGAAAAAATGTGAAAAGTGAAAGTGTTGGTCACTAAGTCCTGTCCAGCTCTTTCGTGGCCACATAGACTGTAACCCGCTAGGCTCCTCTGTCTATGGGATTCTCCAGGCAAGATACTGGAGTGTGTAACCATTCCCTTCTGCAGGGGATCTTCCCCACCAAAGGATTGAACCCAATTCTCCTGCATTGCAGGCGAGATTCTGTGCCATCTGAGCCACTGGGGAAACTCCTCACGTTTAAACCTGATTATCTCCCAAATACCATCCCTCGGGCATTAAGGCTTCAACATATGGATTTGGAAGACTGGGAGAAGGGAGCACAAACATTCAACCTAAAGCATCATAATTCTTTAAAATTATTAGTGGTGACTAACTTAGGAGATAAAAGTTAATGCTCCATTGCAGAGATCAGAATTCACTCTACCTCAGATTAGCAAAACTGGATCAGTTATAACATATTAAATAGATTCTGGAATCATCAGAGGGACTGAGTAACCGTGTCTTGGTTGAGCTTCCAGGATTATCCTAGAGAACTGAGTCACCCCAGAAACCACAGTCTCTTTTCTGGTCTGAAAGCCTCTGGCTAAATTGGGAAGCTGCTACTCCAAGTCTACCTCCAGGGCCACTTACTTCTGTCATAAATTGGAGGCCAGAAAAACCAGAAAGACATCTGCTAAACTGGTAAGCTGCTTGTACAGACATTGACTTTATTGGCTTTGAAGCTCATGCCACTGCACGGTCAAGAAGTCACCAGAGAAAAATCAGACCCCATCCAGAACTGTGCTTGCCCACCAAACTCACTGAAATAGAACCAACCACTGCAGAAATGGCCTCCTTTCTGTCTCCACCTTTCAAATCTCTGTCAAGTGTGCCTAACCCAAGTCCTCCACCTACACTCGAGTCTGGACAGCATAGTGCTTAGCTTCTAGCCTGCAAGCCAGGAAGGCACTTTAAAAGGATGTGCCACCATCTGCATCCCTGGGAATTGTAATTTTTCTCACTCCTCATGGGTTCTCGGGGGTGACTTGGTGGCCACTCTCTCCATTCATGACTTCCTCTTGCCCATGAGAGCAGGTATGAGGTTCCCAGTCCTGAGCTTGGCTCGGCCCCTTCTCCTTGCCTCCTTGGGTTCTGCCCTCCAGCAGCAAGGGTTCACTCACCCCTTCTGCCTGGGCAGTTGTCTTAGTCTAAAGGCCCTGCCCCCGTGCAGAGTGACCTGCATCATCCAGGTATGATAGACTGGGTGCGCAAACAATCCCACTCAGGGACCGAGGGTCGGTAAGCTTACCTGCCTACAGAGCTAAGCTATATTCTGTAAACTAGGGGTCTCCAATTTCTGGGCCACGGACTGGTACCTCCTGTCAGATCAGTGGTAGCATTAGATTAGAAATAAAATGCACGGTAGATGTGATGCACTTGAATCATCCTGAAACCATCCCCTAGCCCTGGTCTGTGGAAAAATTGTCTCCATGACAGTAGTCCCTGCTGCCAAAAATGTTAGGGACCATTGCTCTAAACAGATTTATCAGGAATGAAATTCATATTTTGACTTTCAAATGCCTGAATCCTATGTTTTTTCTTCATTTTATAACATTACTTTAATTTTATAAAAAAAATCTATCTATATCTATCTCTGAAAAATGCAGTTTTAACATATATTTTCCAAGTTTTCTACAATGAATAGGAAGAGAAGACTACAGAAAAAGAGATGAAAGAATGAAAGGTTCTTGACTTCATTCCACTTTCCACTGTGCTTCTGGTTTCCGATGCAATTGCAGAGAAGAGATCCTTGGTACCTTGATGTTCTCTCTTTTATAATCAGAAAAAATGATTATTTTATTACTTATGACACAAATAGCATTATGGTCACATTAACAAAAATGAAAATCTCCCCTGACTATCCTGCCACCCCAGTAAGGCAGCTTCCTTTTATGCCTGTTCCCCTGCCTACTCTAATCCATATACATGTGGTATTTATTCTATAACAAGGTAGCTTTGTAACAATGCTCTTCACTATATTCTTATAACAGTGTTCCTATAACACAGACATAGTTTTCTCTTTTTCTTTTAGCTATCCTTACAGTCAAAGCATTTCCCCTGTTACTCAGGGTCCACTCATCTGCTTCCCCATGAGAAAGAAAAGCAGCATGTGTGGATGTGTAGACATCTGCAGATATTTCAGGGCTTTCTTGAAGCCTTTGGCAGCCCTGGCAGGTGCGGATGCCCAAGGCTAGATCTGACGCAGCTGCCAATGGCCTGAGTCTGGCTGGTAGAGAGCCCTTGGTTAAGATGGTACCTGTGCAAGGTTGGGTCGGTGACCAACTTCAGTGCTGTTTCCTTGATGAATAGGATTTATTCTGTTTTGGTGAGAAAAAATAATTTTTCCCCCAAAGGGTAGATAAAAATTTATACTTGGCAAAATAATTGTTTTATATTTTATATCATTTTCTGGCTATATTTTATTATAAATGCTGGTGTTATTATAACAAGTTTCATTTGAAAAATCAAACACAATTGCAAATGATCAGACAGGCCAGTGTCTATGAAGCATTTACTTTGCGTCATGTGGTATATGTGTGCCTGCGCGCTCTGTTGTGTCTGACTCTGTGACCCCTCAGACGGTAGCCTATCAGGCTCTCTGTCCACGTGGTATACAGTATGTTCAAAAAGTCCCTTGACACATGCACATTGTGCTAGTTTGCTCAGAATGCCATAGCAAAATACTGTAGACTGTGTGGCTTAAACAACAGAATTTCATTTTCTCACTGTTTTGGAGGCGGGAAGGTCCAAGATCAAGGTGCCAGCATGGTCAGATTCAGGGGAGGTTTCTCTTGCTTTGCAGACTTCACATGGTTTATCACATCAGTTGTGGGGAGAAGGAGACAGCGGGAGGGAGAGAGAGGGAGGAAGAAGGGGAAGGAGGGAGAGGAGGAGAGGTCAGAATTTTGGAAGGGCTCAGTTCAGTCCATAGCACCAATTTTATCTTTTTCTGCCACGCTGTGACTTATTTACATTTTTCAAATGAGAAAAGAGGTCTAGAGAATTGGAGCAACATGACCAAAGTCACACAGCTAGTAAGGGACACAGCCAGATTTAGAATACAGACTGACTTCAAAGCACACATACTCTTCACTCTGTCCACAGTCCTCAATTGTTATTTACTCGAAAATTCACTCTATCTTTGTCAGTCTGGCATTTAATTTTCCTCCCAACTCTTTTTAAGAAATTAACAAAAGAGAAAAGTGACAGCCTTCCTTTTAATTCTTACTCATCACATGCATTTATTCCAAATTAGATATCCAAGCATATCAGTTTCATACTCAGGGATGCTCACAAATCTAGAGGAAAAGACAGACTAGTAAACAGAAAACGATCACTGCCTGTGAAAACTACTCAGATGAGATGCTCCTGGGTGGTAATAAAGCTGAAACAGGGCATTCACTCTGGATTGGGATAGTGTGTGGGAGATGGAGATGCTCCTGGCTGGTGATAAAGCTGAAACAGGGCATCCACTCTGGATTGGGATAGTGCGTGGGAGATGGAGATGCTCCTGGCTGGTGATAAAACTGAAACAGGGCATCCACTCTGGATTGGGATAGTGTGTGGGAAATGGAGATGCTCCTGGCTGGTGATAAAACTGAAACAGGGCATCCACTCTGGATTGGGATAGTGCATGGGAGATGGAGAATCTCCTGGCTGGTGATAAAGCTGAAACAGGGCATCCACTCTGGATTGGGATAGTGCATGGGAGATGGCAACCCCTCTGTTTTACTTGAGACAAAGGGAAAATAGGTAAGGAGTGGGAAGGAGCAAAGGCATTCCATATGGAGGTAATAAGCATACAAAGGAGGGTGGCAAGGACTGCCACAGGGCTGCAACTTCAGCCAGGGAGGGACTGCACCTTGGGCATCCAAACTTCCTTCCCTGACAAGTCTCACTGATGCTATGGGCCTTGAATGTTATCCAACCACACAAGCAGTAATAACAATAACAACACTAATAATAGTGGTGGTGGCTTAGTCGTGTCTGACTCTTGCTATACCATGGACTGTAGCCTACCAAGTTCCTCTGTCCATGGGATTTCCCAGGCAAGAATCCTGGAGTTGGTTGCCATTTCCTTCTTCAGGGGATCTTCCTGACCCAGGGCTTGGATTCCCATCTCTTGTGCATGGCAGGTGGATTCTTTACTACTGAGCCATTGGGGAAGCCCCAGAGTCCTTTACACATGTAACTATATCCCACATTTTCTCCCTTAATTCTCATAACAATTTTCATGAAGTAGGTTCTGTCATTTCCTCCCCATTTTGTATCTGACTTAACTGAGGCCAGAGAGTAACAGTAAACTTTCCCAGAAGACTTCCCTGACTGAAAACGCTAAATGCAGATGTGGCTGGCTTTGTTTATAGTTTCCAACGGGAGTTCTAACTTCTGGGATGTATATGTAAAAATTTGGAATTACCACACATCCTCATTTCAATGCTGTGAAGTTATTGACGGGTCCCAGGTGAGTGCTCACCTGTAGACATGCCGTGTATTTATAGGCTGTTTCATTCCCACACAGGTCAGAGGGAGCTGTGATCTGTGTATCAGACCAGGTGACCAGCAGATGGATGTGAACTCTGAATGCCGGGAGGGACAAAGGCTTTGTAAATGTAGCTGCTGCAACAGTTTCTCGACTCTGTTTTGCAGCATAATCTTTTGCAAAAAAGACAAAGATAAAGATGCACACTTAAAAGTAGAAGAATCAACAGATGTCATGGATATTTTTAAACCAATTACTGAAGCATTCCTGCAGAAGCAGGCACATGAAATATAGATGTGGCTTCCTGCACCAAATTTGATTTATTTCTGAGATCATTCCTTCATCACAGCTTGAGTTGCATTCCAATGTATTCTGAGCAAGCCAGATGAGCAATCAGGACATTCCTGGTTGTTCGCAACCCTGCAGACAATTTACAAGGGGTATTAGTGCCAATAGCTTTAATAACAATTACTACAGAGCGCTGTTTTCTCACTAAGGGTTGGAGGCTGGAAGGACTGCTCAGACTCCCCTACGTGACTGGTTAAACAAATAAATACCTCCTTCTGTACTTCTGGCCATCTTCCAATTTCCACCCAGGACAGGTCTTCATAGAAATGAAAACCCTGAGGCAATGGTGCCCAGGAACACAGGTTGCAGCTTTGGGGAGGAGTGTTCTCTGAAATTTACAACTTATAACCTCTGCACCTTCCATCAGAAGAGTGTGTAATAACAGCACGCTGGGACTTCCCTGGTGGTCTGGTGGTATTGACTCCATGCTTCCACCTGCCCCTGGGTTCAATCCCTGATCAGGGAACCAAGATCCCACATGCCCCTGTGATGTGGCCAAAAATAATAAGTGCTCACTGCCTTGTGGCAGGGCCACATGTTCTTATGGGACAGAGATAGCCCATTAATAAGGACAGGTGTTCGGTCTAACTCATTAGCAAATGATCATTGAGCTTCTAATTTGTGCCTGGTGCTTGAGGACATAATTGTAAACAAGATATACAAAGTCACTGGAATTTAACACCATCACAAGTAATAACAAATATGTTGAGTATTATGAAAAGATCTTGCTTACATTCCTCCCTTCTTGTGTTTAATCCAGTGGTTCTCAAAGTGGGATCCCCAGACCAGCAGCTGCAGCCTCACTGGGGAATTTTTTGGAAATGCGTATTCTCAGGCCCACTCATGCTCAGCTGACTCAGGCAGTCCAGAGATCAATGTTTCAACAAGCCTCAGCAAGCCTTGATGCGTGCTCAAGGTTGAGATGCTCTATTGTGGCCCAATCAAGAATAAACCCATGCTAGCTGAATGTGGATCAAAGAAGCACATTATTCTAGAGTTATGAAAATGCTCAGGGGACTTTCCTGGGGGTCCAGTGGTTAAGATTCTGTGCTTCCTCTGTGGGGGGTGCAGGTTCAGTCCCTGCTTGGGGATCTAAGATTCCACATGCTATGCAGTGCGGCCAAAACAAACTCCACAAAACTCAGTAAGCCCCATAGCGCAAGCTTCGTAGTAAACTATGCTGAGGAATGTGGCCTTGAGGTCAGAGCAGGCTGACTGCTTTTTCTATGCATCCAGACTTTGGAGTGGGGGTGGGGTGGACTTGGGGTGGGGGTCTTCTAACTCAGGTTATTTCCAGCTGCTCTGTGAGGTCTTGTCCATATGTCCTCTAAACAGAGAATTTCAGGCCTTTACTCTCTGCCCAAAGGAAGACCTGAGCAGCTGGGCTCACTGCAGGGGAGTGGCGATAGAGGGGACACCTTTCTTACAACCCGGAGTCAGGCAGTAACTGAGAACCAGAGCAGGCTGTACCATGAATTAAACAGCAACTTCTCACATCTTGGTCTCATCCTTTAGGGAAACATGAATGGGGTCAGATTGTCATCAATTTGTGAGCTGTTCCTTCTGGGAAAGGAAGAGAGAGCAGAAAGCAAGTGGAACAAAGAAGCTTGATCATCCTCTCCATTTTTTCAGGAAAGGAGAGATCTCATTTGCAATAGAGATAAAAGGACAGGGCTGGGGAGCATGTGTGCATGCCAAGTTGCTTCAGTTGTGTCTGACTCTTTGTGACCCTACAGACTGTAGCCTGTGAGGTTCCTCTGTCCATGGGATTCTCCAGGCAAGAATACTGGAGTAGGTTGTCATGCCCTCTTCCAGGGGATCTTCCTGACCCAGGGATCAAACCATGTCTTCTGCATTGGCAAGAGGATTCCTTTACCACTAATACCACCTGGGAAGCCCCTGAGGAGCATGGCTTCTCCTAAGAAAGGAAGAATTGGAAGACACCATGGGTTAAGGCAAAGTGTTCCAGGTGGGAGTAAGGTCAGAAACATTTCTAGATGCTCACAGGGAAGACACTTGATTTTAGTTGATTTGATTGAATGGTTCCCTACTAATTGCATTCTCAATTTTTTTTTCATTCAGACTTTTCTCTATTGCTCTACCTTTGTTCTCTGACTTCCTTTCTCTCTCTCTCCTAATTTCTTCCTCTTTAAGCATTGTCCTCATGCCAAGCAACTGTAGCTGACTGAGGCTTACATAACTTGGAAACGCTGGCTAGCTCCATCAGGAGTGTGAGAGGTACATAGGGTTGTTGGTGTGTCTCTGCTTGGGAGGAGGGAGCGATGATGGGGTGATGCCTGCTTGTGTGCACGGGCCAGCCATAGCCTTGCCAATTCATCAGCGACTTGCCGAGGATGTTTGCAAAGATGTCCCATATCTCACTGGATCCAATATGGCACTGGAACTCATGAGGGAACTGGAAAGAGAGAATAAGGAAGCACAGGGAAAGTGCATCTTCTTTGTGAGGAAAGAGAAGTTGGCTCACCACCTAGAGCATTCTGCAAATAGGATCAGCATACGTGACAAGTCACAGAAAAGCAGCCGTTACTCCAGGGAGCCTCCAGGTTGAAACCAAGATGCTCCTAGACCCAGAAGAAAGGTCTGTCTCACCTTCCATACAGGGGACGCTATTTCCTGTTCAGGCTTTGGCTCCCATCCTTACACCAGAGTGTCCTATGCTCACGGCACACACCTCTTGCAGGAGCTCAAGGGCTGCTTACCCAGATGCATCCTGTTCAACCTGAGGTCACCCCCCTTTACTCCTAATCCTCTCTTCTGTGATTCTCACCATAAGTAGATACCACACAATGGGACACATGCTAGACAGGGAAACACAACAGACACTCTTCATAAGTCCAGTCATATATACCCTGTAGCCCCAATTTATCTCTGCAATTGTTAGGGTTCATTTAGGCAGTGAAAAACAGAGCCCTCCTATGTCTCCACTTGAGAGCTTGCTGCTAAGTTACTAAGTCACTTCAGTCGTGTCTGACCCTGTGTGACCCCATAGATGGCAGCCCTCCAGGCTCCCCCGTCCCTGGGATTCTCCAGGCAAGAACACTGGAGTGGGTTGCCATTTCCTTCTCCAATGCATGAAAGTGAAAAGTGAAAGTGAAGTCGCTCAGTCATGTCCGACTCTTCACGACCCCATGGACTGCAGCCTACCAGGCTCCTCTGTCCATGGGATTTTCCAGGCAAGAGTACTGGCGTGGGATGCCATTGCCTTGCTTAACCAAGGGGAAATGAAACAAAATAGGCAGCATGTGGAGAAACAGAGCATCACTTTATTAATGATAAAGGTTGGAAGCTGTTGCTTAGGTTAAGAGGCAGAATGAACTTGCTAGTTCCTCCAGCCCCCGATGCTGGGAAAGAATGAAGGCAAAAGGAGAAGGGGGTAACAGAGAATGAGGTGGTTAGATAGCATCACCGGCTGAATGGGCATGAATTTGAGCAAACTCTGGGAGATAGCAGAGGACAGAGGAGCCTGGCATCCTGCAGACCGTGGGGTTGTAAAGAGTCAGATATAACTTAGTGACTGAACAGCAGGTTCCTCCAGCCTAGGTCTAGGAAGAACCCATCCAAGGGGAAATTTGAATGATCAAAGGACAGTCAGATCTCTGCTTCTCACTGGAGATGGAAGAAGGGGACAAATGAATGGTGCTCACAGTCTTTGATGGGCTACTCCAGCCTCTTTAGACATTGGACCATGGATTTGTCCACCAACCATATACCTGACTCCACCACTGTGGGGAGGAACAGAGGCAAATGGCCAATCTTCAGGCATAACCTTCCACACACTAGAATATTTCAAGAGAAGAGAAGGTTTCCCACAACAGCAGCCTGAATGCTCTCATTCTCCTTTACTCCTCTTTTCTCTAAGCTGAATAGTGTATAATGAAAATGAGAATTCAAATAAGAAAAACGGTTGTGAGAGCCTAGAGTGGAGAATCATTAATTTGATCTGAAGGTTTGGAGAAGGTTTTCACAAAAGAGGTGATAGATGAGTGGATCTTGAAAAATGAGCTGGTGTTTATTAGGAAGAGAAAGAAAGTTTTCTGCGCAGGATTGTAGATGTGAGCGTTCATCTTGTTTGGGTAACAGCAAAATATCCAGTGTGTTCTGAGTCTGGAATATGAGGGGAGCCAAGAGGAGGGAGGTTTTCTTAAAAGTGCAAAGGGAATGGTATGTTTGGGTGGAAGGCTGGCCCAGGACAGGTATATCTACCAGGCATCGTCTTGGCAGGAACAAGAATCTGGATCTTTGGGGAAAGTGTTCTTGCTGCTATAGAAGCTTGTTTCTCTGGCTGTTATGCTGCTCTCAGTTAGGTATCATATCTGGGTCCCTGGCTTCTACCACTTGGGACAGAAGAGCCTTGTTCTTTTGTGGAACGTCACAGGATTTTCCTGCTGGCTCAGATGGTAAAGAATCTGCCTGCAAAGCAGGAGACGCAGGTTTGATCCCTGGGTTGGGAAGATCCCCTGGAGAAGGAAATGGTTACCCTCTACAGCATTCTTACCTGGAGAAGTCAATGGACAGAGCAGCCTGGCGGGCTACAGGAACCCACCAGGCCCCTCTGTCCATGGCACCACAAAAAGTCAGACATGATTGATTGACTAACACTTTCACTTTTTTCACTTTTCCAGGGGTTCACAGAAAGGCCGGGTGAGAGATGTTACTTGAAATCCTTTACAGGCGTTTATATTTTCTAAAGAGATGGGCAAAATGCCAGAGCAGAAATGAAACTCTTTTGAACCTATAAAATACTGCTAAACTTCATCTTTTAAGGTCAAAGAAGTAAGTGGCTCTGGTTTTTTTTTTTTTTTTTCCCAGAAATTCTTTCCAGAAGTCACTTTGCAAGGTCTGAGGCGCTGGATGCATGTGCTGAGAGCCCTTGAACTTTTGCCTTGGAAGAGAAGGAGCTGGCGTCATCCCCCTTCTGTTTTAGGCAATAGGAGTTTTCTGGTGTTGTGAGCACATTTGCTGGGCCACATTCTCCCAGAAAGCACTGCTTTTCTTTCCCCCACAGTCTGCTGGAGATAGAAATTTCCACAAAAGAATCAGGAAGATGTGGTAAGTAAGATGTGCCTCTCACTGTTCTTTACTGAAGGTATGGTGATGCTGGCTTGGAGGAAAGTGATACAAGGTGTACCCCAAATGTGCCAGGTGGAGTGCCAGGGCACTTTTTTCATCCTAAGAAATAGGACATTGCTATTCCAATGATACAGGTAAGAAAACTGAGCCCCAGGACTGTTTATTTTATGATGCCAAGATTTGTGCTCTTCCCACATTCTTAAGAAGGTTGAGGAGTCAAGATGTTTGTTGGAATCATAAACTGATTCCTTTCCAGAAACCTACTGACTTTGTATCAGGGGTTTGGGTGTTTAAAACTGATCAGCTGACCACATTGTAAGTCCTCAGGGGTAGGGCTCTTGTCTCTTTTATTCACTGCTTGTATTTCCTAGAACAATACCTGGCACAGAGTAATTTCTCAGTATTTATTCTTGAATAAATGAATGAATGGTAGACATTCAATAATTTACTGAAGAGAGACACACTGTGCCAACATGGTACTTTCCATCTACACACTTACAAATATCTGAAACATAGGTACCGTGTTCTTGGCATCATAGCACATCACTATGGAGGGGACAGATAGACATTGTGCATGGGTCCTGTCCTGGATCAGATTCTGGACCCAGAAGGGAGGTAAATTTCAAGGGGGAAATGACAAATGATCAGAGAGATACTTAGATAATGTTATGCAAGTTGTCACGAGGGAAAAATGTCTTTTAACTGGTGGAACCAGGGTGGTAATACTAACAACATTTGAACAGACCCTTGAAATTGTTGTTTACTCCAAAATTTAGGAAACCAAACCTAGAAAGCATGTTAAAAGCAGAGACATTGCTGACACAGGTCCGTATAGTCAAAGCTATGGTTTTTCTAGCTATGGATGTGAAAGTTGGACCGTAAAGAAGGCTGAGTGACGAAGAACTGATGCTTTTGAATTGTGTTGTTGGAGAAGACTCTTGGTAGTCCCTTGGACTGCAAGGAGATCCAACCAGTCCATCCTAAAGGAGATTAGTCCTGAATATTCATTGGGAGGACTGATGTTGAAGCTGATACTCCAATACTTTGGCCACCTGATTCGAAGAACTGACGGATTTGACAAAACCCTGAAGCTGGGAAAGATTGAGGGCAGGAGGAGAAGGGGACGACAGAGGCTGAGATGGTTGGATGGCATCACTGAATCAATGGGCATGAGTTTGAGCAAGCTCTGGGAGACAGCGAAGGACAGGGAAGCATGGCATGCTGCAGTCCATGGGGTTGCAAAGTGTTGGACACAACTGAGTGACTGAACAACAACAATGTACCAGCCATTCTGTGTGCAAATGGGTTAGATTAAAAATTATAAAAGTAATAGTCAACTGAATCAACCTGTTCTCTAATTTCACTGTCTAGCTGATGCAATCAAATAATCAATCTTCTTTGGGTACCAATGCTCCTGAATGTATTTCTGTGGCAAATGGAACATGAGCCAGGCTCAGCATCTTGCTTCAACTTTCCACACTGAGTGTTCTCACTTCAACAATTCATTAAAGCCCTGCATCTGTGCCAAGATCTCCCTTGCTTCCTTTCTTCCTCTCTCCTTCATTAAAACAGAGCAATTATGCAATCCTATTCCTCTGCCCAGGGCTTATTCTAAAAATGTTCCTCTGCAAATGCCGCTGCTTGGCTGATTGGCACCAGGAGACAGCGGGAGATGGCAGGAGCTCTTCTCCTGAGTCTAGTTTGGCAAAGTGCTTTGTCTGGGATGGGCTGTGGGTCACTCCTAACCCCAACCGCAGGGAATAGGGCAGGAATTAAAGAGAGAGGGTGCAGAGAGGCAGTGGAGGGTGAAGCTGATCTGGCTTCTGTACCCTGACACTGAATTAAATCTCAGAGTCAGAGATTTGGGTAACATAGAAAAGAATAGCTTTATTGCTTTGCCAGGCAAAGGAAGCTACAGAAGGGTAATGCCCTCAAAATTGCATTCCTCCTTGAGATGGTAGTGAGGAGTTTTCTGGTAATGGTTCAGACAGGGTATGATCAGCTTATGGACACTCTTCTGATTGGTTGGTGGGAGGTTAAGTGGGAGTCAGCATCATGAACCTTCTGGTTCCAGTGGTTCTGGGGCCTATGTACTTGTGGGCACCATACGGTTCACTGCTCCCACCTGCTGGGGGTTTCAGGCTCTGCAAAACAGCTCGAAGATATTGTTACGTGTATCCCTTGAGGAGAAGCCAGGATCCAGGCCCAAGGCTATGCTATTGCTTCTTTTGATTGTTCATCCCTCTCTCTGTATCCCCTCCCTTCCCTAATTAGCAACTGTTTGAAGCTGCCGTTGGAACTCAGTGAAGGGGACACAGAAAGGCTTTTGTGCCCAGGAACCCCAGAGGGTCCTGCTAGGTATCAAGGGGTAGGCGAAGGGACAATTGAATGGATGGCTCAGTGAGCCATGGGCTATTTGGCCCCCAGATCCTTGTCTATAACATGTCTAAGGTGCAGATGGAGGAAATGACGTCTGCAAAGCCAGGCCTGATCTGCTTAAGAACACACGGCTGGAAATGGGAACCCTGCATTGACAGTAGGCTTTCTCTTTCTCATTTCCTGCGTCCCAACTCCTGGATGAAGCAGTGGAGAAGGTGAAGGTGCCTGAGGGAGGCCCAGGACCACTCTGATCACAGGTGGGACCTCTCTGCCTGGCTGCCTTCTGGGGGATGGAATGGACACTTGGAGTTCAGAGCCCAGAAGCAAATGTCATAGAGGCATGGGGGGTTATGGTTTTTGCCCCTGAGAGACTAGCCCATGAATAAGAAAGAATGAGTGTAAAGGGGCAAGGGAGCCTGAATGAAGCAGCTCTTCCAAGCTGCAAAGAAAGATGTGAAGGAGCCCCCTCCTCTCAGCGACAGTGGTCATCATCTTGAAGTCCCCCAGGTCTAAGCTCAATGCTTTCCAGACTGGGTGTTGAAAGCAAAGTGTAGTCACTCAGTCGTGTCCAACCCTTTGCAACCCCATGGCCTGTAGCCCACCAGGCTCCTGTATCTGTGGGATTTCCCAGGCAAGAGTACTGGAGTGGGTTGCCATGCCATCCTCCAGAGGATCTTTCCAACCCAGGGACTGAACCCCGGTCTCCTGCATTGTGGGCAGATTCTTTACCATCTGAGCAACCAGAAAACTAAACCCCAAACTAAACCAAACAACTCAAATTCCAACCTCCCCCACAAATGTTCAAACCCCTTAATTCTATCAACTGCCCCCAACCCCATCCACATCCCAACCACCCATCTCCCAGAAACCCACAATTTTCCCATGGAATGACTTTGAGGGGCTGTCCAGAGTCTGGTGATGACAAACGGTCTTCTCAGACCAAAAGCCTCTTTCTTCCATCCCCACTTTGCCCTCTGTGGGCTCCTGGGTAAACCAGGAGGGAACCCTCCCTCAGCTGCTCTTCTGGGGATAGGGGTCTGCAGGAGACCCGCAGGATCTCTCAGGCCCTCCATCAGCCTCATCCAGCCCCACTCGGGCTTGGTGAGGATGGTAACTCTGGGGACACCCTTCCTTTCTCGGGTGCCTGCTTGGGGTGGGAGCACAAATGTCTGGAAGGGAACACNACAATTTAACTATAGTTATATACATATATATGTATATACATATATATATATATAGTTCTATATATAGCTTTTTAAAATCAAGTCATGGCAGGCAGGGAAAGTCTTTTCAGCTCACATCCTTCCCAGCATAAGAGCAGCTGTCACTGATGGAGTGGTTACTATGCACCAGGCACAGTGACAAGTGCTTCATATATTTCATATGATGCTCAGTTTCCCAGGGAGGTGTTCGTGTTATCACACACTCGATATCTGAGAAAATCGAGGTACGGAGAGGTCAAGGAACTTGCCCCTGTGCCTGGTATTTGTAGCCAGGCAGTTGAAATAACTGTAGAGCACAGGCTGTTCAGGAGGTCTCCATCTCCCTGTTCTAGTCCTGTATGGTGGCTCTTGAAAACTCAGGAGACATGAATTTGACATTCCGGATTCTTCCCAGGACAGTTTTTTCAGGTTGGATTTTGGTCTGAATGATGAAGGTCATGGAGTTTGAGGTGCGTGTGGAAGCTGATTGGGAAAAGACATCAGTTCCTTTTTATGTATTATCTAGTGACTTAATACATCACATACAATTCTGAGAAATTAACTTGAAAAACATGGTAAGGGAAAACCGCTGCTTTATGGAGAGACAGGCTCCTATCAGGTCAGATTGGGTCATGTGAATTATTTGGCTATTTCTTTGCTTCTGATGCTGCAGTTGGGCTGAGGCAGGGACACTGAAGCAGGACTGGACAGATCAAGGAAGACCCATGAACCCATGTACCTTCATGCTGCTGCTGCTGCTGCTAAGTCACTTCAGTCGTGTCTAACTCTGTGTGACCCCATAGACGGCAGCCCACCAGGCTCCCCTGTCCCTGGGATTCTCCAGGCAAGAATACTGGAGTGGGTTGCCATTTCCTTCTCCAATGCATGAAAGTGAAAAGTGAAAGTGAAGTTGCCCAGTCATGCCTGACTCTTAGCGACCCCATGGACTATAGCCTACCAGGCTCCTCCACCCATGGGATTTTCCAGGCAAGAGTACTGGAGTGGGGTGACATTGCCATGCTCTAACCTTTAATACGTGGAAGAGGGTGCAAATTAAGCATGGCTACATTTTCTGTTGACTCCAGAGGGAGCCTCAGATTTTTTTCTCAATCCTCTGCAGCTTCTACCTGCAGAGTGGAGCTGGCATGTAAGTCAAAATTCATTTGCTATAGAAAACAAATATAAGAGGAGGTACAAACACATAAGAGAGATACAAGGATAGAACAGCACAAAACTAGATAATCTGAGTTCTAAACTATGGTGTGCTTTCTGAGGCTCTATTCTTACCTGTTCTCTGTGATGGGTACCATCTAAGCCCATCTAAGCCCAGGGGCAGAGCTCAGACTTTGGGGCTCCCTGAAATCTGATTTCAACAAAGCCTCAGACCGATGGAGAATAGAACATTCCTTCTTCAATTAAGGTTTAACTTCCAGCACTTGACCATGTGCTCTCGGTATCGTTAAGCCTTACCCCACTGCCACTCCTACCCACCCCAACCCTGTGCCATACCTCTCCTCAGGTGTGTACGGATAACCCTGTGCTACAGAAAGGTGATCATCATCCCAGTGAAAGACAAAAGACAGGAGCAGAGGATGGAGAATTTCAATAAATCAGACTTTTAGAGCAAGTTGCCATATAAACTCAGTCCACACTTCTATGGGGCTTACTATGCCCTGGGCACTATTCTAAGCACATGGCATATAACTCTTGGATACTCACCACAATCCTATGTGGATGTTTGCATTATTATTACAGAAGGGAGACTGAGGCACGCAGAGCTTACAGAACTTGTCACAGGTTATACAGAATGTGAGTGTCGATATGAGTCTATGGGCAGACTGGCTCCTGAGTGATGCTGCTGTCACATGGCTGCTTATTAGCCTTATGTGAATAAAGACAGAAAGACCCAACTGGGATGATAGCTCATGTCATAGGAATGCTTTAATAGGAGTGGAAGAACTGTTCCTTTTTATTTTATTTTATTTTATTTACTTCTGGCTGCACTGGGTCTTCATTGCTGTATGTGGGCTTTCTCTAGTTGTGGTGAGTGGGTGCTGCTCTTTAGTTGCGGTGTGAAGGTTTCTCATTGTGGTGGCTTCTCTTGTTGAGGAGCACGAACTCTAGAGTGTGGGCTTTTAGCTGGGGCGCATGGACTTAGTGGCAATCTTCCCGGACTGGGGATCGAACCCTGTCCCCTGAATTGGCAGGTGGACTCTTAACCACTGGACCACAATATGCCTGACCAAGCTTTTGCTTGGGTTCTGAAAGGAGGACTTGATATTAGAGTGGGGGAGAGAAGGCTACGTTAATAAAGTACCTGCAATATGCCAGGGACTGTGTTAAGTGCTTTTATATATAGATTCTCATATTTCTTCCTCCTAGCTCCACTATCATCTCCTTCTCTCACATGACCCCTGGAAGGAAAATGGACTCTTCCAAAGCCACACAGCCAGACATTAGTAGAGTTAGAATTCAAAGACCACTCAGTCTGCCTTGCCACTCCAGGAAGTGAGCAAAGAATATCCTTCGCTGAAGGAGATAAAGGAAGTTGATTTGTTAATATGAAACTCTGCTGCTTTGCCACTTGAAGGACTCCTCTGATGTCCAATCCTGGCTCATGAGGGCTTGGGGAGGGACAGTGAGAGGCCATAGAGGTAAGGGTTCTTGTGAAATTGTGACTAGTTTTTACAGAAACCCATAGTTGATGTGTTTCTGGACTATTCTGTCCTATCCATGATCTAACTCAATGTGTTGCTAGAAGGCAATTAAATGTTCCAATTTGAAATAAATTCTGCTTCAGGAAAGAGAGAAAGAACAGCATGTAGAAGCTCAAGCTCAAGATGATTCTTCATTTTGAACTGTTTCTGCAGCTGAGAAATGAGATCAGTGTTCTCTACCTATTTTATTGATAAGTGAATAATGGCTTTGTGGAGCCTCCAAAGTTCTATCATTGTCAGGCCTGCAATCTAGTGGTTTATTAAGAGGGACCAGAAGTGCTGTTGGTGGAAAAGGTCTGTGTTTCCGAGCTCATCTTGACTTACCTCGGCTTTAACAATTTCTTTCCTTGAACAGGCTTTAGCTCTTGGTTTGGAAGATCTCAATATTTCTGCTCTAGTTGCCAGGGAAAAATGAGGGGCTGCCTGACATCTGGCCTCTCATTGTCAGTATTGTTAAAAATTGGATTCCCCAATCCTCTGACTTCCCTTGACTTTATTGACCCAAGTGCCATGAGCTACAAAACCATACAGGTCACAGGAGGCTATTTTATTTCCCATCCACCCATCCATCTTTCTATCCACCCACCCATCCCAACCTCCTTGAGTGCCTACTCTGTGCAAGTTAGAGCCATGCAAAGCTCAAAGTACAATGGCCTAAGGTTGAGAAAAAGGAAAGAGACTGTGATTGAAAGGTGTGGATAGAGAGAAACTGGAGAGAGAAGCAGGGGCCACCATGGTGAGGATTATGGATTTTAATTTAATTATGATAAGATGCATTGCAGCTCTTAACAGGATGCTCTGAACTAATTTTAAGAAGCTACCCTAGCTTCTTTTGGAGAATAGATTGCAGGAGTAAACATTGACAGAGAGCCTAGCTAGAAAGGCATTGCAGAAGACCAGGCAAGATGATGACTTGATTTGAACCAGCAAGCAGCCAGGGAGTTTGACATAACTGATTATATTTGGGATATCATTTTCAGGTAGAGCTGACGGACCTGCTGATGGGCAAGGGGTGGATGGGCAAAGAAAGGAAGAAGGAGATCAGACTTCTGGCTTGAGTAACTGAGAGACTGCAGGTCTCATCATGTGAGAAATGAAAAAGCTGGGGTGAGGGCAATATCAAAATACCTAAGGTCCTTCTGTTACCGAGTCCAAGCTCACTTTTCTCACCACACGATAGGCCTAGGATTCAGAGACAAGGGGCAGAGGCATAGAATATGGCTGAGGAGATGGCAGACTAATGTCTGTAAGTAACCATCTCATCAGGGTCTGGATGCCAGCTTCTTTTATAGATCAGGGATGGGGGGAAATGAGGAAACAAAGTAAAAAGGTCAATAAGCTTGCAAACATCTAGAATGGCAAGCCTCAAGCAGGGGAATGTGTTAATTTCTTCCTTCCTGCCATCTATAGGTGGACAGGGTTCTGAACAAAGGCACTTTAACAGTCAGACAGAGGGGCAGGATTCACTGGAGCAGGACGTTATGTATGATTATAATAACAGAAGCAATGGAAAGTGGGTCAAAGGAACAGTTCCAACGCGGAGTCAGAGTTGACTTCCCCCTACAACACTTTCAGTTTTAACTGTTCTTGACTCTCAGTAGAAGCCCAAGGCAGGTGCAAGGCTGGCCCCCAGCTTAGCCTGCATTTCAGGTTATTTTTTGGTGAGTAGCTGTAGTGATCACAGGAGCAAAACTTGAGTGTGGGTGAGGCCCTGCAGAGAGTGGGAAGGTGAAGACCTTGGCACCCCGGCCAAGCTTTGCAGCCAACTTACTGAACCAGTGCAGACAGGCGCTGTCTGGGGCCACATCTCACATCGTGTCCTTTGCTGCCTGAGGGGATTAATCAGGAGATCCCAAAAGGAATTTTTAATGCCTTGGGAAAAAATCTGGGCTACAGAGACCATCACCATTTTAATCATTTCTATTTACGCAGTGTTAAGGTTCACTGTGGTATTTTCACATACATCATGCCATTTGCTTCTCACTGTAACTTAGAAGAAGTAGGTTCTGTGGTCCCCATTTTATAGGAGGGAAGCTCAATGAAATTATATAATATGTCTAAGAATAGTCAGAGGCTTATGAAGAAGTAGCAAGACGAAGAGAATGGGGGTAGAGATGAGTTAATTATTTTTTCCAGTGTAGGCAGTGGAAAGAGGACTAATGCATGCCTGCAGAGTTTTGAGGCACATGTCAGCAGATATAAGGAAGGAAGAAAAGACCAGGTCATCACAAAACACTTATATTGGGTTGGCCAAGATGTTCATTTGGGTTTTTCCATTATATCTTATGGAAAACCTTGAAAAAATGTTTTGACCAACTCAATAAAACAGTTTTAATTGTCATGCCTTTGCATGTCTGTCTGCTCTAGAGGTGGCATAGTGGTAAAGTATACCCCTGTCAAGGCAGGAGACACAAGAGACACAGGTTCGACCCCTGGGTTGGGAAGATCCCCTGGAGAAGGAAATGGCAACTGGAAAACTCCATGGACAGAGGAGCCTAATGGGCTACAGTCCATGGGGTTGCAAAGAGTTGAACATGACTAAGTACACACACACTGCTCTACCCCCAATGGTCTGCTTCTTTGTCCATCTTGAGAATGCCTCAGTCATGTCTGACTTTTTATGACCCCAGGAACTGCAGCACACCAGGCTTCCCTGTCCATCACCAATTCCCAGAGGGTCCCCCAACTCATGTCCATTGATGCCATCCAACCATCTCATCCTCTGTCATCCTTTTCTCCTCCTGCCTTCAGTCTTTCCCAGCATCAGGGTCTTTTCCAATGAGTAAGTTATTCACATTCAGTTCATTCACTCAGTCGTGTCCAACTCTTTGTGACCCCACGAATCGCAGCACGCCAGGCCTCCCTGTCCATCACCAACTCCTGGAGTTCACTCAAGACTCACGTCTATTGAGTCAGTGATGCCATCCAGCCATCTCATCTTCTGTCGTCCCCTTCTCCTCCTGCCCCCAATCCCTCCCAGCATCAGAGTCTTTTCCAATGAGTCAACTCTTCGCATGAGGTGGCCAAAGTACTGGAGCTTCAGCTTTAGCATCATTCCTTCCAAAGAAATCCCAGGGCTGATATCCTTCAGAATGGACTGGTTGGATCTCCAGTCCAAGGGACTCTCAAGAGTCTTCTCCAACACCACAGTTCAAAAGCATCAATTCTGGGGCGCTCAGCTTTCTCTATGATCCAACTCTCACACGACTGCTGAGAATGCCTATTTCTCCTTTAAAACCTACCTCAGGCATTAAAGCTGACAGGCTCTGGGGTAGTTTTTTTATTTCAAAGTCTCTTTATTTAAAGAAATTTCCCTTCCCAGGAGAAGAAGCAGGGTTAGGCAGTCAGATTTTGACCATTTCAACCTCCGTAGCTATAGCAAATTAAAGCTGAGCTGGACACCTGACCCATGAAGAATCGATTTATTGTCTAGCTAGAGAAAAATCTTTCTGTCTCCTGGGATTTTGAAGTAAGGGGACTCTGAGTCTGCAACCCATGGGTAATAGAGATTAGAGATTGAAAGAATCTTTGGGCCTGTAAAAGAAAACAACGGTCTCAAAGGCCCTTGCTGAGTCATCTAACTTCAGAGAAAACAAAACTGAACTTTAGATCCCTCCCTGATGCTCCAGGCTGGTTGTATCTACCTGGAACTTGTCACCCCCTGCCCAAAACCTCCCACTCCCTGTTCATCTACAAATGCCATCTCAACTAAAGAATATCCAAAATGTCCCGCCTGACTAACGTTTCCCTTACCGCTTCCACAAACCTTCCTTTAAATATGAAGCCTCCCTGACCCCTCTCGTGCTCAGCCTTGTCGTTAGGCCGGCTGTCACCCCTCCTTGCCTGAATAAAGGTAACCTACCTCCGTTGAGGTCGTCTCTCCTCCTTTTCTGCCTCGACCTGAACTATACCTTACAGAGATGAACAGTCATGCAAAAGTAAAGCTGGAGTCAGCATCTCTCAGCTAACATTATTGTGGAGATCAGGAATCACAAGTAAGTAATTCAAATCAGATCACGTCCATTAATTTACTCAAGACCATTGGTTGCTTGTCTGATTCTGAAGACTGGCTCATTCAACATCCACTCTCACTCCTTTCTACCAAGTCTTTCTGTTCTAAAGGAACTACTAAGCTGAACACTGTGCTTTTGGAACACTTGTGGGCCAGGTTCTGCATCTGATTTCGGTTCTGTTGAGTGAATGAGATGGGCTGAGACTTGGAAGGGAGAGTGACCCATATGAGGTGTCAGTCAGACATAGGGAGAGTGCAGTTTTTGTTTCATGTGGCAATAGGGGTGTCTGGTCCTCCAGGATCTGAGGACTGGTATACCTTCTGGTCTCTAGCATCCTAAATGCTGAGTGATGGGCAGCTGAGATGTGAGGATCTCCAGTGCAAACATCATTCATTTCTCCTCGCTTAGTTGTTTCTGTTAGAATACATATGTGCTTAAGTCCTAGGGCTTTAGTAAATTACTTTGTGTGCTATAATAGGAGTTCCCTGGTGGCTCAAATAGTAAAGAACCTAGCTGCAATGTGGGAGACCCTGCTTTGATCCCTGGGTTGGGAAGATCCCCTAGAGAAGGGAATGGCTATCCACTCCAGTATTCTTGCCTGGAGAATTGCATGGACAGAGGAGCTGGGCAGGCTGTAGTCCATGGGGTCACAAAGATTCAGACACAACTGAATGATTTTCATTTGGCCTGGCCCTGTAAGAAGTTCTCTTCTGGGACTTTCCTGTGGCCCAGTGGCTAAGAGTCTGTGCTTCCAATGCAGGGGACTCAGGTTCGATCCCTGTTCAGGGAACTAGATCCTGAATGCTGCATTAAAAGATCTTGCATGCTTCAACTAAAGATCTGGTACAGCTCAATAAGCAAATAAATAAATATTTAAAAAAGTTCCCTCCTGCTTTCTCTAGATAAAGTGAATTCTATTGCTTTCATCCACTCACTCTGAACCACTTCTGAATTAGCATTGGGCATGATTGCAATCAAGAGACCTTCTCAGAAAAGGAACTCTGGGAATCTGACCACATTGAATTAGAAAGCAGAGAAGACATGGTTAAGATTAGATGATGGAACACTGGTAGTTTACTTTGCCCAGTGGAAAAACAGATAGTGAAATTACCCTGTGTGGTGTCATCTCAAACGAAGGGCCTGTTAAAAGCTTTGCTAGATTCTGTGGCCAATGTTGTATAAACTCTATTGTAAGACTTTGCTATGAAAAGTGTGGTCCATGGAACCACGGCCTTAACACCACCTGGGAACTTGTTAGAAATGCAAAGTCACAGGACCTGCACTTCCTTCCTGAGTCAGAGCCTACATTTTAACACGATCTACAGTGTTTTACGAGAAAGAACAGTGGGCTAGCTCCTGTGCATATGCTGTACACCTTAAAGAAGCAGATTGACAAGATCAAACAGAGATTGAGCTTAAAGTTTATATAATTTAGTCTGGTCTTTTAAAAACAAGCATACAGAGTTCTGAATACAAAATTAGGTATGCAAATACACATATATTTAGAAGCACAGGCAAGGGAGGTACCCAGAAGCTTATATTTTATTAGCATCACAAAAAACTGCCTCAGGCTCCAAGTTTTAACTTTTCTGTTCAGAACTTCCTATGACTACTCTTAAAAATATTTTATTGTTTTTAGTCACAGGGCTGATGTAAGCAACAATCAACCATGGAGACTGATCCTGAGGCCTGTTGTAGGACAAACCAACATTGAATGAACAGTACTGATTGGGAATGGATGAAAATTGGATGAAGATAATGAAAACTAAGAATGAATGAAATGGCATGAGTATTTAGATCATGTTGTTGTTTCATCTCTAAATCATATCTGACTCTTTTGCAACCCCATGGACTGTAGCCCTCCAGGCTCCTCTGTCCATGGGATGTCCCAGGCAAGTATACTGGGGTGGGTTGCTTTGCCATTTCTTTCTCCAGGGGGTCTTCCTGACGCAGGGATTGAAGCCGTCTCCTGCACTGCAAACAGACTCTTTACTGCTGAGCCGCTAGGGAGGCCCTATTTAGACCATAGAAATTGGCAGATTCTACAAAAGAGGATACACTCTGCCCCAGCCCTCTCTGTTGTTCAGTAGCCAAGTCGTGTCCGACTCTTCGTGACCCCACGGGCGGCAACCCACCCTCTCTACTAGATGCTGAAGGTTTATCTCCAAACCACAATCTTCCCAGTAGATTTCTGAGGGCTGTAGATTTTTAAAAAAATAATTTTTACTAGAATATAGTTGCTTTACAATGCTGTGTTAGTTTCTACTGTACTAACAAAGTAAATCAGCTATACATGTACACAAACACGTCTTTTTTGGATTTCCTCCCCATTTAGGTCACCACAAAGTATTGAGAAGATTTTCCTGAGCTATACAGTAGGTTCTCACTAGTTAATCTATTTTATATATAGTATCGATAGTATATATATGTCAGTCCCAATCTCCTGTTTCATGCCACCCACCCTCTTTCCCTGCTTGATGTCTGTATGTTTGTTCTCTACATCTGTGTCCCTATTTCTGTTTTTCAAATAAGATCACTCATACCACTTTTCTAGATTCCACATAGATTTTTGAAGGCAGGCTCTGATTTTATTCATCTCAGTACCCTGGTACTGAAGAAAGATCTGGTAGGTGGTATCTCTATCACAGAAACAGTATGTAATTGCTTTTCATTTTTCTATTTTTTTTGCTACAACCCAGAAAAAAGTTTCACTGTTAGCCCCAATGTTGAGTATTGCCTATGAATTAATGATTTACTGAAATTGGGAATGGCCAAGAAATAACAGCCTTTCTTAGTGGGAAGTCTCAAGTCTGTTCATGTACCTCTGCAAGTGTTCCTGTACCATTCCTTCACGTATAGCACTCTTGGGGGGAAGGAAATTAGCTGGGAGGCATTTGCTGAGGTCAGCCTTGGCCTTGGGGCTGTGCCATTGTTCCTAGGAGAAGCTGTAACAGGAAATGAGAAGGAGAATGAAAAAAGGGGAATGGAGCACTGGGGGGTGCTCTGAATGGCTCCCTCCGCATTTCAGCTCCTTCAAGAAATAGCCACTAACGCAGAAGATGCCCTTAACTTTGCTATGGAGCAAGACAACTTCAAAGTGCTTTCACTTCCATTGAGATAAACAAATTAATAAGATACCATGATATGAATTTGACTGTATATGTCTTCTTTCAGAGAGAATTCAGTGAACTAAACGGTAACCGACTCTTTGCGACCCCATTGAATGCAGCACGCCAGGCTCTCCTCTCCATCACCAACTCCTGGAGCTTGCTCAAACTCATGTTCATTGAGTCGGTGATGCCATCCAACCATCTCATCCTCTGTCGTCCCCTTCTCGTCCTGCCTTCAGTCTTTCCCAGCATCAGGGTCTTTTCCAGTGAGTCAGCTCTTTGCATCAGGTGGCCAAAGTACTGGAGTTTCAGCTTCAGCATCAGTCCTTCCAAAGAATGTTCAGACTTGATTTCCTTTAGGATTAACTGGTTGGATCTCCTTGCAGTCCAACGGACTCTTCAGAGTCTTCTCCAACACCACAGTTCAAAAGCATCAATTCGTGGGTGCTCAGCTTTCTTTATGGTCCAGCTCTCACATTCATACATGACTACTGGAAAAACCATGACTCCCATGACACCACCCTGTTCCCTCACCATCAGCCAATCAGAGAACTGATGATTAAATACCAACATCTAGGCTCCACTCTCATAGGTTCTCATTTAGCTGGTCCAGGTTGGGCCCTGGGCATTTACAAAGTAATCAGATTTAGAAACACTGGAATAAAGTTGAATTTGATAAAGAACAAACAGAATCCTCACAGCAAAAAAGCATATGAGTTAAGGTTAAGTGTCAGTCCCTCAGTTGTGTCCGACTCTTTGTGACCCCATGGACTATAGCCCTTCAGGTTCCCCTGCCCATGGGATTTCTCAGGCAAGAATACTGGAATGGGTGGCTATTCCCTTCTCCAGGGGATCTTCCTGACCCAGGGATCAGACCCAAGTCTTCTGCATTGGCAGGTGGGTTCTTTACCTTCTGAGCCACCAGGGAAGGCCAAAAAAGGACATATGATATTTCAAAACAGTCTCTGGGGCATGGCAGGAAGGTATGGAACATGAGTTACAATCTCTGATTGACTTTCATTGGCCTAAAGGAATAGACATTTCCAGGAAGTTTTTTTCTTATCAATAGGGACAATGCTCTGAATCTAAAACTTGGACTATGAACCACTGAAAATAATAATGTGATAAAGATGGTCCTGGGGTATTCACCCCTATGTTCACTTCACAGCAAGTTAGTACTATTATGAATGCCTCAACTCAGCCTGCTGGCACCAAATTAAAATTCTTACACATCCAATTACTTTATTTATTTATGGCCATATTGAATGGCTTGTGGGATCTTAGTTCTTCAACTAAGGATTGAACCCAGGCCACGGCAATGAAAACATTGAATCCTAATATCTGGACTGCCAGGGAATTCCCTTCATTTGGTTTTAATATGGTGCAAAAGCATGTTTTTAGCCATTTGGAGCCTGTCTGGTCTGCCTGCCATGTGAAACTGCACCCAACATCTCTAGCCATAAATAAGAACTTAAGTATTTAAAAGCCCCTGATCCACTGTGGGCTTTGGAGCTCTCTGACCCAGACACTCTTCTCCCAACTGTAGAACAACTTCACCTTGACACTTAAGTCCATTCTCTAATTCCTCTCTCCTTTGGGGGTCCCTTCATCCTCTTCCCCTTCTGGATGGTGACACTCTGCCAGTTGTCTGTGGAAGGAAGCTGTTCCTTGAGACAGACTTTCCCTATCAGGCAAACCCAAAGGTCACCCTATAATGCTTGTTTTCTGTGATTGTGGTTTTCATTCTGTCTTCCCTCTGATGGATAAGGATAAGAGGCTTATGGAAGCTTCCTGATGGGAGAGACTGACTGTGGGGGAGATGGGGTCTTGTTCTGATGGGCAGGGCCATGCTCAGTAAATCTTTAATCCAATTTTTTGTTGATGGGTGGGGCTGTGTTCCCTCCCTGTTCTTTGATCTGAGACCAAACTGTGGTGGAGGTAATGGAGATAAAGGCCACCTCCTTCAAAAGGTCACATGCATGCACTGCTGCACTCAGTGCCCTGACCCTGCAGCAGGCCACTGCTGACCCACATCTCTGCCAGAGACTCCTGGATACTCACAGGAAAGTTTGGGTCAGTCTCTTGTGGGGTTATTGCTCCTTTCTCCTGGGTCCTGGTGCACACAAGGTTTTGTTTGTGCCCTCCAAGAGTCTGTTTCCCCAGTCCTGTGTAAGTTCTATAATCAAATTCCACTGACCTCCAAAGTCAAATTCCCTTGAGGTTCTCAGTCCCTTTGCCAGATCCCCAGGTTGGGAAATCTGTTGTGGGTCCTAGAACTTTCTTAACAGTGCAAGAATTTATTTGGTATAATTGTTCTGCAGTTTGTGGGTCATCTGCTTGGTGGCTCTATGGTGGGGTTAATGGTGACCTCCTCCAAGATGGCTTATGCCACATGCTGGGTGACCAGGTCTGCTGCATCCAGAGCCCCTGCCCCTTCGGCAGGCCACTGTTGACCTGTACCTCTGTAGGAGACAAACAAACACTCAAAGATAGGTCTGGCTTAGTTGCTGTGGGGTCTCTGGGTCCTAAAGGAAATCAGTCCTGAATGTTCATTGCAAGGACTGATGCTGAAGCTGAAACTCCAATACTTTGGCCACCTGATGTGAAGAACTGACTCATTGAAAAGACCCTGATGCTGGGAAAGACTGAAGGCAGGAGGAGAAGGGGGCGACAGAGGATGAGATGGTTGGATGGCATCACCAACCCAATGGACATGAGTTTGAGCAAGCTCTGGGAGTTGGTGATGGACAGGGAAGCCTGGCATGCTGCAGTCCATAGGGGTTGCAAAGAGTCAGACATGACTGAGTGACTGAACTGATTGCTTATTAGGGAATGCTGCCATCTTGTCCTATCTTTCCTTTATGAGCCTTTTAGCTTTTGAACTCATCACAAGTGCATGTGCAGATGGCGTGGAATTAGCTAGGAACTTGTTATTGGTAAAACCTTCACTGTCATCTTCTAATGGGAGAGAGAGTGGTAATAAAGCCATGGCCACTGCCTTTCCAATATTAGAGCTTTGACTCACAGTGAAAAATTCAGACACTCCCATTGATAACCTGAAACAGGAGGAAGAGAGAGGCTAAACTGCCAAGAATTCTGTACAGAAAGGGGGAACTGCCATCTACTCTGAGAAGGAAATGTGAGTGGTAAGTGACTAAGACATTGCCTTCTTGCGTGGAAGAAACACTTGAAGAAGGTACAAAGGGCCACTGTTTGGCTGCTCTGTGCTAGGTCTGAGTTATGTGCAATATTCACTTTTTACCAGATCTCTCTCACATTATGGCCCTAACACAATTGAAGAGATGAATTTATTTGTTTGAGATCACTATCTAGAAAACAGAAGTGTTGGGATTCAAAGTGCATTATTTACATATCGCAGAGCCCCCCTGGTGGTGCGGTAGCAAAGAATCCGCCTGCCAGTGCGGGAGACTCAGGAGCCATGGGTTCAATCCCTGGGTTGAGAAGATCCCCTGGAGAAGGAAATGGCAATCCACTCCAGTTTTCTTGCCTGGGAAATTCCATGGACAGAGGAGCCTGGTGGGCTGCAGTCCATGGGGTCACAGGGAATTGGATGCGGCTGAGCATGTATACACTGTTAACTGTTAACAATCAAATGAGCTTGGATAGTTGGGATGTTCTGGGCTGTCTCACCTGACCTAGACTCCTGCTGGTGAATTCGTCATGCAGCACAGTGCCATGAGGCCTCAAACTACTAGCAGCAAATCAAACTCTTTCAGAAGCTGATTTTCCCAGTCTCTCCACAGGTGGTCTCCTAGCTTCCCTGGTAACTAGCGAGAATCAGTGGATCAGAAGATATCTTCCCTTTATTCCCACTTGTGGCCTTTACCTCTCCAGGGAGGTCGTGGTCTGCAACTTCAGTGAACAGCACTGCTGGCCCAGCAATGCAGACAGAGAACTCCCTTTTCCCTTTCTCCCTTCTTCCCTTCTGCCTCCCACGACCATCAAGTCTTATTCACAGGATATCCTACTTCTTTTTGCCATTTACTTTATGGTACCATTTCATGATAATTAGACTCATTATTCACAGGCTTCATCTTCCTGGAGAAAGGAGACTCCGTCAGCAAATCAACTTTCCTCTGGAAATGCTACAGACCAATGCATCACCTTCTAAACCTTTTTGGAATCTGTTTTCTACCTGGTCTATGCATTTGACCACTGGTGTGGACGATTAGTCCTCCATGATACAGCTTCTAATTTTCTGAAGCTATCTGATTGACCCATAACTCCCTACATCTATCCTTTCCCACTTACACAGAGGAGCACATAAATATTTCATATTTATATGTCTATATATTTTTATCTATCAATTATCTATCATCTGTCTACCTGAAGCAGAACATTTATGGACATAGATAAAGTTCTTTACTTTGCAGAATGATATGGAATTAACAGAGGAAAGAGAAATCTATATATGACAACAGTTAAGCATGTGTTGGATTATGGTCCCATGCTTTAGAGACTCGAGTAAGATAGTCTGCTTACTCCCTCATTTCTCTTCTCTGCTCCATTTATCCTAACTTGGAGGAAAGACATGCTTTGCAAAACCCCATTTCATATACTTCCAGCTCTGTGACCTGAAAATATAGGGTCCTTTTCTTCATCTTCCAATCTAAACCATTCTGAGAAATGATTCTGATTAGCTTTGCTCAGGTTATATGCTTACCTTTGGACCAAAAATTGTGGTTGGGAGAACTGGGTCCTTTGTTTGGCTAGACAAAGGTCTTGTTTTACCTTCCCATTCAGCAGGGAGCTAGAGGATTTTAATTGAGATTATAAGCCTGGGAGGGTGGGGAGAGCAATATGTTAAAAGAAGTAGGGCTACTCAGAAGGGGACAGAAACAATTGTTGGTCAGTGTTATAAAACTGAGTTTTTCTGATTCCAGAACACAAGCGTACCTGCTTTATCTCATGTACCCTACCCCCTCAAAGAGGAGGAATGTGACTGGAGGACTCACAGAAGAGCTATTTATGAAAAACAGGATAGACATTTCTCTGCTTCTTAAGTTATTTGAAATTCAGTTTTTCATTTACATTTTCTTTAAAAAAAATTCACTGCAAAATGAAGAGTTGGACTAACGGTCTGTATGTTTTTCTTTAAATTTGCTGAAGCAAGATTTTATAGGTTTTGGGGAAAAAATTAATACAAAGGTTTCTATGTTGCCCAAAGGTGTGGTTTCATATACTTTCCTAGAGGTCATACTGTTGACATCACTGGCTGCTACATGTTTAACATCAAAGGAATTTGGGGCCAGTGCTTGCAGCATGATGTCCTCATTTGTGTGCGTTGATGACATTCTGTGGGTTGCCAGGAACACTATCCCTCAGGCCACTAAAGGAAAGAGATCATTGCGTGGATTCCTGAAGGTTGGAATTTTGCTGACCTGGGATGCTGCCAGGAACCACCTGGATTCAGGAACCACTATTTTCTGTCTTCCTCTTGAATTAGATGGTCTCTGTCTCTAAGTACCTCCAGCTCTCTCATGTCTCTGCTCCATTCTCTTTTCCTTTGTGGCTGGTAAATCAGTTCTGTTAATAACTTCTGCCACAAATTTTGGATGGGACTTCCATGATGACTTTGCTAATCTTTTCCCTCTTTCAGTCCTTTACTCCAGGCGACTTTAACAATCACTGGCCAAACTACTGACGGGATCTCTTTTTAAAAAATCATTAATTAGTTTTTTTTTTCGGTTGTGCTAGGTCTTTGATGCTTTGTTCAGGCTTTCCCTAATTGCAGCCAGGCGGGGCTACTCTTCAATGCAGTTCTCAGGCTTCTCATCGTGGTGGCTTCTCTTGCGGCAGAGCACAGGCTCTAGGCGTGCAGGCTTCAGTGGTTGCAGCATGTGGGCTCAGTACTTGTGGTGCATGGGCTTAGTTGCTCCCTGGCATGTGGAATCTTCCCAGACCAGGGATTGAACCCGTGTCTCTTGAATTGGCAGGAGGATTCTCATCTACTATGCCACCAAGAAAGTCTGTGATGGGATCTCTTGGGTCACTTCCTTCTTGGTTCAATCAGAAGCTTCCTTTGAACAAAGAGATTGGTAGTGCTGATTTCCTAAGGAGGGAATTTTGGACCAGCCAGGAGTTTGAGCCGAAAGAGGCTGTCATCATGAACTATGCATTTAATCCACCAAAATAGAGATAAAACAGGAGTCTGGGGACATGTCCTCAAGAACAGGTATTTGTGTAACACAAAGAAGGAAGCTGGAGTGTCTGCCTCCTAAGTAACTACTTAGGTTTCTTTATTTATTTGTCTGTGCCAGGTCTTGGTTGCGGCATGTGGAATTGAGTTCCCTGACTGCAGATTGAACACAGGTCCCCCTGCATTTCAAGTTGGAGTCTTAGCTACTGTACTGCCAGGGAAGTCCCATACTTATGTTTTTTTTTTTTTTTTTTAAGAATGGAGAAGTACATACCTTTTCATAACTTTACTCTTCCATCCTTATTATTTCTTGCATGGTTCCTTTATCCTATGAAAAGGCCCTATAGATGCTTGTGTATAGCCAACAGGTACCTAATTTACAGGGAAACAGAATGGGCTTAATCTCTTTGCAACAACCTCGCAATTAAAGCCACTGTAGAATTAGTTGGCCACATTTGTGCACCTCTTTTCACAGATGAGAACATGGTGGTCCGGAAAAGGCAAGTGGCCAACCTAAGGTTGCAGTCAGTTGGTGGCAAAGCTGTAAGTCAAATCCAGGTCTTCTGACAGTTTAGAGTTCTTTGAACCTCATACTCTGGGCATATTTGGAATGTTGCCTGGCACTGGTGAGGGGCTTCCCCCTTGACTCAACAATAAAGAACCTGCCTGCCAAAGCTGGTGATGGGAGTTCTATCCCTGGGTTGGGAAGATCCCCTGGAGAAGGAAATGGAAACCGATTCCGGTATTCTTGTTTGGGAAATCCCAAGGATGGTGGGGCCTGGCAGGCTACAGTCCATGGGGTCTCAAAGAGTCAGACATAACTGAGCAACGAAACAATAACATGAATAATGGCACTGGTGAAGGCAAAATCTTGGCTTGAGCTACTTGCATTCAGCAGACTCTCCTGATGTCTGTTGACTCAGAGCTGGGAGAAGTCTCCTCCTACTTTTCCTCAGGGTTGGCTTGAGCCAGTGGAGGTTTCCCACTGTGAGGTGGCTGCGTGGAGCAGGTGGGCCAAGCACTTTCATTTCATAGACCATTAGCTCTTGGAACAGTGACAGTTCTTTTAGTATCCTTGGCCTCCAAGGTCTTACATCACCTGCTAGGTGGGCGGAGGAGGCTATAGTCTGGGAATCTGGATGCATAAACCCAGTTGATGGAGCTGGATCTGGCTGGACAGAAAGTTTCCATCAGCTTCTGGGCTGCTGAGACACCCTGTCCTGGTTTTGACTTTTTTTTTTTTGTCCCCCACACTGTGAGAAAGATACAGGGAGAGAGAGGTAAACTGAGGGACAGAAAGAGGGACAGTGTTAGAGAAATTTAGGGGGAAAATAGAAACAAAACCTGTGAAACACAGAGACGGTGCAAGATGAGAGACAGACATCAGAGGGGTCAGAAAGACACGAAGGGAAACAGAACAGTTCAGAGGAGAAGGACAAAGGTTGTTGTATGGACACTGGGAGGCAGATGTTCCATTCTCCTGGAGCTGCCAAGCTCGGCAGAAGTAAGTCTGGGGTTCCTGGTGCCACATTTTCACCATGTAGAGGAAGCTGGATGCAGAATGTGTTGGAGGGGAAGGTCATTTTCTCCACTCTGTTGCTATGAAGAAGGAATTTACCCTAAACATACATTTGGCCTTTCTCTACCCTTGACTCATTCTGTTCCAAGAAGCTGGACGGAGCCATGTGACTGGTAGCTTGGGGGAAACTACTGGACAAAGAAAATCCTACACTGAGGATAAATTTGAACTCAAGAGATAATTTCCTTTTCTTTTTTTTCCTTTTTTTTTTTTTAAATTGGAGTATAATTGCTTTACAATGTTGTGCTAGTTTCTCTTGTACAAGGTGACTCCGCTATGTGTATACACATACTCCTTTCCTCTTGAGCCTTCTTCTCCCATCCCAGTCCACCCATCTAGGCTAGGGCATCACCAAGCCCAGAGCTGAGCTCCCCGTGCTGCACAGCCGCTTCCCGCTAGCTACCTATGTCACACATAGCCGTGTATACAGGTCAGTGCAGCTCTCTCAGTTTGTCCCACCCTCTTCTTCCCCCAAATGTATGCACGAGTCTGTTCTCCACGTCAGTGAAGAGATATGTCTTAAGCAGTATTTACTGGTGAAAACTGACATATAACTCCTGCTGCTGCTGCTGCTAAGTCGCGTCAGTCTTGTCCGACTCAGTGCGACCCCTTAGACAGCAGCCCACCAGGCTCCCCTGTCCCTGGGATTCTCCAGGCAAGAACACTGGAGTGGGTTGCCATTTCCTTCTCCAGTGCATGAAAGTGAAAAGTGAAAGTGAAGTCGCTCAGTCGTCTCTGACTCTTAGCGACCCCATGGACTGCAGCCTACCAGGCTCCTCCATCCATGGGATTTTCCAGGCAAGAGTACTGGAGTGGGGTGCCCTTGCCTTCTCCAATATAACTCCGAGAAGGCAATTTAAATCTAAAAAAAGTGCAAATTTTTCAAAACTAAATAATTTTAATTCTAGAAATTTGTGTTTCAAAAACAAAATTTCACATGTACAAAATTGCCTTAAAACATTCAGAGATTTCCAAAATTAAGTTTTGTAAGTCATTGAAGTTCTCATCTTATGTTTTGCTCAGTTCCTTCTTTATTATGTATAAATATCAATGTCTTAATGCTTGCAAGCTTTATTTTCAATAATTGCCTTCTTAGCATCTTAAAATAGGGAAGCTTTTGTGCTCCATTTGTTAATAGGTTGGTTGAATAGTGCCAGCTTATTTTGAACAAAATGCAACCAAAATTTAAAAGCCTTTGTAAACAGTATAAAACCAACCTTATGACAGGAACAAAGAAAGAAATAATAATTCTACTAAATTATTTTCCTTTGATAATCTTATTAACTGTCTCTCATACACATACACATACACACACACACACACACACCACACTGTATTTTGGTCATTCTCCCTGTGTATATATTAATTATTTTTAATTAAAAAAATATTGTCCTGAAAAAAATTGCATAGTTTTTGATGTTGAAATGTTTAAAAAGTAACATTTAAACTAAAAAATGATACATTCTTTGGAAAAGCATTAAAGTACATGACTACTTATAAAATATTTATTCTATTTATATTAGTTTTTTAATATTTAGATAGCCAAGACTTTTTTTAATGGACATGGGCATCCATTAGTTTATATAAAGTTACTTTTTGAAAATGAGTTTTCCTAGAATCATTTTAGGTCCAACATTCTTCATCAAAAGTAAATATTTCAAAACATCAAAGAACAAACAAACAATCCTATATTGAACACTGCTCCCAGGAGGTCGAGTGAGAGGCTAGCCACTTCTGGGACTTTGCTGGTGCTTCAGGGGCTAAGACTCTGTGCTCCCAACTAAGGGACCCTGGGTTTGATCCCTGGTCAGGGAACTAGATCCTACATGCTGCAACTAAGACTTGGTGCAGCCAAATGAATAACTGTATTAAAAAATATACCTGGGTGATGGAAACACTGAATGAATAAAGAAGCTGGAATGGGTAGCAATGGGCACACTGTGCAAAATTCAGATAGTTGACCCTTTTGCAGTGGGCTTGACTATGAATGAACAAGCGGCCATGTAGATATATTATTGTTTGGCACTCGAATTATTTCTATATTTCCACTAGTACTGAATAGGCTGATAGAGGCATCTTTCTATTGCGTTAAAACATGTCCTTTTTTCACTTCTTTGGTGTACCATCACTGGCCTGGACTACTTCAGCCAGGAATTCTAATTTCAATCTCAGATGACATAATCTAAAACTTGTATCACACGAGTTTGAGCCATTTTTCCATGCAGTGCAGGAGACACAGGAGATGTGCCTTTGATCCCTGGTTTGGGAAGATCCCTTGGAGGAGAGCATGGTAACTAACCCACTCCAGTATTCTTTCCTGGAGAATCCCATGGACAGAAGAGCCTGGTGGGCTATAGTCCATAGGGTTGCAGAGTTGGACATGACTGAAGTGACTTAGTGTGCATGCATGCATGCAGGCCTTCTCAGGTTATTTCTCTGGTTGTTCAGTTTTTCTTTTTGAAGTTCTGAATAGGATTCAACCATCAGGAAATGCAAGATCATTTTTCAATGTCTTGCCTTTATTTATGTTTTCAAGGAAGGAGAGTTAAAAAGAAACTCAACAGTCTGGAAAATGAAACATTCTGCCCTTGACTCCCGAACATGACCAGGCCAAGCTGTAACTCAAATCACGCTCATACAATGTGGTCGTAAATCCCTCCAAACTGAGTTGGAGTTAAAATGAATGGGAGAGCCGGGTCTGGTCTTAAACCACAGTGAATCAACTGGTCTGACCACTGCAAAAACCTCCCTCCCTTTATTGCTGGCGCTGACTTTGGAGAGATGATTTATTGCCGCTAAGAATTCCTACACATCACTCCCCTTGCAGCAGGCTTCCTTGCTCCAGCACAGAACAGGCTTCTTTTCCATCCTTGTTCTTGCATCTTCCTGATGTTTGGGGCCAAACAGAAAAGGGCACCCTGTGTGACGTGGAGAAAGCCCAGACTTAGGGAGGCCAAACACTCAGGTTCTTCCCTTGCTCTGCCACTAGCTTACTATGTAACTAGAGCTGAGGGATTTCATCACGTTGCCTTGGTTCTCTCATTCATAAACCTAGAAGCACAGGCCTGAAGCCACATTTCTGCACACTAAAGAGGGCACTCTTGGAGTTTCTCTTTTGGCTTTTCCAAGGTATGGCTCTGGTCCTACTATTGGGCTGGCCAAAAAGTTTAAAAGTTTCTTTGGGTTTTTCCATGTTACCCTGAATGAACTGTTTTGGCCAACCCAATATTTCCATAACCCACAGACTCAAGGCTAATCCATGCTGTCTCTCTGGACCACAGCATATGTTAGCCTGATGAAGCACCTTGGCCAAGACCACTGAGTGCTATGGTGGTGAGATGGCAAGAAATTGTCTAAGGCTGCTATAACACATTACCACAAAACAGTGGGAGTTAAAACAGAAAGAAATGTATTCTCTCACATTTCTTGAGGCTAAATGTATAAAGTCTAGTTGTTGGGAAGGCCATTTCTCTCCAAAGGCTCTCGGGGAGGGTCCTTGCTCCCTCTCCCTGGCTTTTGGTGGTGGCCGGCAATCTTTGACATTCCTTGGTTTGTAGGTACATCACTTCAGTTTCTTCCTCCACTGTCACATGGCTTTGTCCATGTGTGTCTTCTCTGTGTCTCTCTGTCCAAAGTTCCTTCTTTTGTAGGGGTGCCAGTCATTGCAATAGGGCTCCTCGTCATCCAGTGTGATCTCATTTTAATTTTTTTACTTTGGCAAGACTCTCTGCATTTTCAAGTAAGTTCACATTCACAAGTACTGGGGCTTAGGACTTGAGCATGTCTTTTATTTTTAGGGGGTGGCACAGTTCAACCTGTAGTAGATGAGAACACAGCAGTCCTGTCCCAATGTTTGTGTTGGGCCAAGAGGGATGAAAAAGATGATTTTTGTTGCTGTTTTAGTCACTAAGTTGTGTCTGACTCTTCTCTGACCCCATGGACTGTAGACTGCTGACCTCCTCTGTCCATGGGATTTTCCATGCATGAGTACTGGAGTGCATTGCCATTTCCTTCTCCAGTGGATCTTCCCAACCCAGGGATCAAACCTGTGTCTCCTGCATTGGCAGGTGGATTCTTTATCACTGAGCCACCAGGGAAGCCTGGAAGAGAAGATACAGAAACCTAAAACAAAAGGTCAGGAGCCACTTGTGACTGAAAAACAATCACTATTAACATTTACATGGTGCTTCTGATGATGAGCGTTTTTAGGCATCTTTTTTTAACCTTTGCAAAAACATAATGAGGTCAGTAAGGCTGGTATTATTATCAATATATCCATTCTACAAATGAGAAAGTTTAGATACATAGACTTCTTCCAAGCATATTTATACATGGAGCTGCTGGTGGGTAGAACTGGAATGAGAGAAAAGAGCTGAAGTTAAAATATAAAATGACATAAAAGAGGGTCCTTGATGGCACTAATGAAGAGTGTAGCAAGACCTGAAGACTGGTTATCCCAACTCTTTGACCTTGAATGCCAAGTCCCCAAAGAAACCATGCAACTTTCTGAGACTCAGAGTGATTCATCAAAAGTCAACTAGCTAATACATAGTAAAAACCAGATTTTGATTTAAAATTTCTATTTTACCACTCTAAATTTTGCAACTCAGATATGAATTAATGACAAAACCAGACTGGATTTGCAAACACTTCTTTTACAAGATGCAATTCTGAGGTAATTAGATTTGTTTTTGTTAGAGGACTCATCACGTTATAGTCACCCCAATGAACAACACATCTGCTTGCCTTGCAGCTGGACTCTTCTTAATCAGTGGAAATAGATCCCCAGGGCTATGTAATTATCCATCAACCCAATGAGGTCAAGGACAGTGCTGCTGCACCTGCATTTTTGCTTGCAAAGGTCTTGTGAGGTTGAGAGACCAGCCTTCTGTGTATGGGTGATGCTGGTTCTCAGCCATTGTCATCTGCATCTTTTCTGTACATTAGAGATTAGACATCTATTCATAGAAAGCTGCTTGCATAGCTGACCCTAGGTTGGTGTCTTGGAACATGGCTGAAATATACAATTTCTTACCAGTTCAGTTCAGTCACTCAGTCGTGTCCGACTTGTTGCAACACCATAGACTGCAGCACTCCAGGCTTCCCTGTCCTTTACCAACTCCTGGAGCTTGCTCAAACTCATGTCCATTGAGTGGGTGATGCCATCCAACAATCTCATTTTCTGTCGTCCCCTTCTCCTCCTGCCTTCAATCTTTCCCAGCATCAGGGTCTTTTCCAATGAGTCAGTTCTTTGTGTTAGGTGGCAAAAGTATTGGAGCTTCAGCTTTAGTATCGGTCCTTTCAATGAATATTGAGGACTGATTTCCTTTAGGATTGACTGATTTGATCTCCTTCCAGTACAAGGGACTCCCAGGAGTCTTCTCCAACACTACACTTCAAAAGCATCAATTCTTCAGTGCTCAGCTTTTTTATAGTCCAACTCTCACATTCAAACATGACTATTAGAAAAACCATAGCTTTGAATAGCAGAGAAGGCAATGGCAACCCACTCCAGTACTCTTGCCTGGAAAATCCTGTGGACGGAGGAGCCTGGTAGGCTGCAGTCCATGAGGTCGCTAAAAGTCAGACACGACTGAGCGACTTCACTTTCACTTTTCACTTTCATGCATTGGAGAAGGAAATGGCAACCCACTCCAGTGTTCTTGCCTGGAGAATCCCAGGGATGGGGGAGCCTGGTGGGCTGCCATCTATGGGGTTGCACAGAGTCAAACATGACTGAAGTGACTTAGCAGCAGTAGCAGCAGCAGCTTTGAATAGACGGACCTTTCACAATGAAGTGATGTCTCTGCTTCTTAATATGCTGTTTTTAATATGTTTAATACTTGCTGCTGAGCAACCATCAGCAGGAGAATGTTGGATCCCACCAAAAAAAGATACCCCACGTCCAAGGGCAAAGGAGAAGCCCCAGCAAGATGGTAGGAGGGGTGAAATCACATTTAGAATCAAACCCCATATCTGCCAGGGACACTCAGAGGGCTCAGACAAAACCTTGTGCACACCAGGAGACCCCACAGAGACTGAACCAGACCTGCCTTTGAGTGTTTGAGTGTGGAGATCAGGGTCAGCAGTAGCCTGCTCCAGGGGCGGGGGCTCAGATGCAGCAGACCTGGATATGGCATAAACCCTCTTGGCGGAGGTCGTCATTAACCCCACCATAGAGCTGCCAGAACTTATACAGTTTCTTATATTGACATAAAATTTTTTCTGTATTAGTATGGCTTATTGTGTCTAAACAGTTTGGACCAACAATGTGGTTTATTTTGAACATCTGGGTTTTTTCCGCCCCCTGGAGTCTGGAAGTCAGTTCCTGAATATTCCTTGGAAGGACTGATGCTGAAGCTGAAGCTCCAATACTTTGGCCACCTGATGCGAAGAGCCAATTCTTTGGAAAAGACCCTGATGCTGGGAAAGATTGAGGGCAAGAAGAGAAGGGGGAAACAGAGGATGAGATGGTTAGATAGAATCATTGACTCAAAGGACATGAATCTGAGCAAACTCCGGGAGATACAGCACACAGAGGAACCTAGCGTGTTGCAGTCTGTGAAGTCACAGAGTCGGAAACGACTTAGTGACTGAACAGCAACAATAACAACAGTCAGAGGGCGCTTACATGACCATCTAGTAAAAACGGTGGGTTCTGGCTTTCTAAAGAGCTTTCCTGAAGACAACACTTCACATAAGATGGCACAACTTGTTCCAGGAGAAATTAGGCATGTCCAGTTTGATTTCACTGGAAAGATCTCTTGGAAGCTTGCATCTTACTTCTTCTAGACTTTGCCTGATGCATTTTTCCTTTTTGTTGCTTTTGTTTTGTATCCTTTCACTGTAATAAATCTTAGGCATAAGTTCACCTATTTCTGAGTCTTCTGAGTCCTTCCAGCCAATCACTGAACCTGGGAGTAAGTAGTCTTGGGACCCCCATACAAGGTCTTTTCAGTCCCACACCCTCTAATCCCGATAAGAATTTCTTCTCCCTCCCCAGTGCTCTCTCTTTCTGGAAGAACTTTGAGGAGAAGATGGCTTAAGCTAGAATTCCATCAGTACAGATGGCATCTGACAACTTCTAACTTGTTAGCTGTTTTAGCTAATGATGCATCCAGGGCTTGGTTACTTTGACGTGCGTTTTCTATTTTTATGATCCGGTGGAGGGTATATCTTTCTGAGGAAAAAGAAACTACTCTTTGTCTCTGGCTTTAGTTTGGCTGAGAAGACAAACCTGAAAACATTTGGGGAACAATATTATTTGAGAAACCACAGTATATATATAAATATAGTATATGCTCTCTCTATATATTATGTGTATATATTATAGATACAGATATATTTTTCTATACATTTCTATCTGTTATGCTTGCTGACATCTCTCCATTTATAACCATCATCTACACTAACATGGTAGCTCCGTCAGTGTTGACTCTCAAGGTCACCACCATTACATCACCTCTCCCTCACATGCAGTCTCTCCTACAACTATCATCTCCATCATCACAACTGATACCACACCCATGGCACAATCATACCAACTGCACCTCCACCACAAGCTCCACCATGCCCACCAGTGCCAACACCTCTGTTCAGTTCCATTATATTCTTACCTTCACTGCCTCACCACAAGTCTGGCTCAGCATCCATTCTACAGTGTGGTTCATGCCACATTGTTGCTGCTCAGTCATCATTATTTAACAGTTGAATTACCATCATCCCCTTTACTAACAAAGCCACCACTAGGACAATCATTTTAAAAAAATCCAGACAAATAATAAAAGCTTTTTCATTCTCAGAAAAGTTCTGAATGAGGTATGGTGATCAGAAATGGGCAAATTCTTTGATATAATAGCAGTGGCAGGCTGGCCTCCAGTAATTGATGGAGAAATGGAAAAGTACTGGAGGAAACAGAAATTAACAGCTCCTCTCAGAATAGAAATCAGGCCCAATAATCAGTGCAGTGTCCTTCTGCTTGGACATCAAAGGCATTGGTCAGGAGTGTATTGAAATCTCACAGCAGCTGGCAGAGAATTTAAATCAACTCCTCTTTTATTCCTCACATCCTATTTGGTTTTCATAAAAAGTGACTTTTTTTGAAGGATCCTTTTGCACTGTTGCTATTAAAAGATGCTTAGCCAGCTGACTGGGAATTAGAATTCATAGGATTGGCTGGGGTGAGGCAAAAGTTGACTGATATATATTTGTCAGATAAATAAGATGCTGTGGCTCTAGTTTTCTCACTACCTGGACTTGGTCCTCTTCAGAATCAGTGATAGCCCTTTGTTACTTGGTGGCAGAGTAGAACAGATCTGGCTTACAGAATCTAGGAAAATTTAACCATCTATCAATGCTCTCTAGCATATAGGATTGAACCTTGAGTCCTAAAGGAAATCAAACCTGAATCTTCATTGGAATGACTGATGCTGAAGCTGAAGCTCCAATACTTTGGCCACCTGATGCAAAGAGCTGACTCATTGGAGAAGACCAAGATGCTGGGAAAGATTGAAGGCAAGAGGAGAAGGGGACGACAGAGGATAAGATGGTTGGATGGCATCACTGACCCAAAGGACACGAATTTGAGCAAATTCTGGGAGAAGGTGAAGGACAGGGATGCCTGATAGGCTGCAATCTGTGGGGTCGCAGTCAGAAACAACTTAATGATTGAACAACAATAGCAGGCTCAAAGAAGTGAGTGCTTATAAAGTGTTTGGTGAGGGCCACATCCTTTTCCACAGTGCTCAGTTCACAGAGTTCAGTCTTCCCCATTCTTCTGCAACTCATGAAGAAGTAGCTGTGATGCTCTTGGCAGAGATGAACGGAGAGGAGATAGATGCACATGTGGGTGATCTTTAATTCAGAGATGTTTGTTTCTAGTGTCTCTTGGCTGGATTTTTAGCTGTTTCTCTAGACTATGGGAACCTCAGCCCTAGTTCAGGCTCTAATAAGCTTCCACGTGAGCCCAGGCTCTAAGTACATTGAAAGGATCCATCCTGGGGACTTCCTAGCTGGTCCAGTGGCCAAGACTCTGCACTCCCAATGCAGGGGACCTGGGTTTGAACACTTGCCAGAGAACTAGATCCCCTATGCCCCAGCAAGAGTTCTCACGCTATTATTAAAGATCTCACACGCTGCAACTAAGACCCGGCACAGCCACATAAATATTTTTTACAAAAAGGATCCATCCTGCATGTTTCCCATTAATTGTTTGTACAATAATCACCACTATACTGAGGGGAGGAGAAGCAGTGTTCTAAGGTCAGGGGGTGTGAGCTGTAACTTACATGCTGGGTGACAAACAGCTTGGACAATGCCTCACTCCAGGGAAAAAAGAAAGGGGAGACATACCAGCTCCACTTCTCCTCCCCACACCCCACCCGCTTTCCCAGGGGCCCCATGACACCTTTTGAACTTCTCTCTGAAATGTCTCTACGGTCCCTCCCAACGCTAATGAGTACAGCCGTGATGACAGCACAGGAGGGACTTGGCCACCAAAAGTCTGCCTTCTCCTGTCCCCTTCTCTCCCCTTCTCCCAGGTCACCAGTTTTCTTGACTCCTACTTGCAGTCTTAAGACTGCGTTGGCATCATGGCTGTACTCACTAGTGTTGGGAGGGACAGTGGAGACATTCCAGAGAGTATCCAACCATCTCATCCTCTGTCACCCCCTTCTCCTCTTGCCCTCAATCCTTCTCAGCATCCAGGTCTTTCCCAATGAGTCAGTTCTTCCCATCAGGTGGCCAAAATATTGGAACTTAAGCTTCAGCATCAGTGAATATTGATTCCTTCCAAAGAATATTCAGGGTTGATTTTCTTTAGGATTGTCTGGTTTGATCTCCTGCAGTCCAAGGGACTCTCAAGAGTCTTCTCCAGTACCATAGTTCAGAAACATCAATTTTCCAGCGCCCACCTTTCTTTATGGTCCAACTTTCACATGGGTACAAAAACTATAGTTTTGACTATATGCACCTTTATTAACAAAGTGAAGTTTCTGCTGTTCAATATGCAGTCTAGGTGTATTTAGTGTTGAGGTACATATCAGGGGCCTATATCCTCCTATCTTTGAGAAAACCAGAACAGTTCCAAAGAAAGATACAGGGCCCTCTCATTTCTTTTTTTGGCTGCTCTGGGTCTTTGCTGAGGTTTGCAATCTTCTCTCACATTGGGTTGTGTGGCCTTCTCTAGTTGCAGTGCCCAGACTCTCCAGTCGTGGCATTCAGTCTTAGTTGCCCTGCAGCTTGTGGGCTCTGACCAGGGGCTGAACCCACATCCCCTGCTTTGGAAGGTGGATTCTTAAGCACCGGACCACCAGGGAAGTCCCTCGGACCCTCTCATTTCACTAGCACTAAAAGAGGAGGCACATGAGTCAGAAGACCTGGGTCAAGTCTGTTTCTGCCCAGAGTTTTGTTTTTATCGGGATTATGTTTTTCTCAGTCAGCTTCATACCACCTGGCCTCTCAAAAAATACTAAAGCTCTTCAGCTTCCCAAAATAGCTTAATCTTTTAGTTTTACTGCTTTTCCCACAAAGGAATTTGGATGAAATTTCCCAGCACCAAGGCTTGGAGCATTTGGGGACATGGGCAGAGCTTCTCCAAGGGCGCTCTCTATTCATCAAGCTCCCTCGGGGCACATCCAATTCGGGGCCATCCTGGGGCATTCCTATGCTGGCCCAATGCATTGGAGGGTCCTCCTTGCTTAATTTAGTGCCTGAAATACCTATGTTTTAGAGACCTGATCTGCTAGTCTAGGATCTTCATCACCATTTTCCAAAGCAGGTCTTAGGCAGCCCTTGCAAGCAGTTACACTGAGGTCTCCACTGAAACCCCTAAATTTGTGAGTCAACTGTGTATACTTAAACACCCTCCCTGTTACCAGGATTCTGTCATTTGAATGAAGGCTGTAGCAGGATGGGACCAATCACCCGCACCTTCCTATCCAGAGAAATCCTGCCTGGAGAGTAGGAGCCAGAGGGAGTGAGATGGCTGTTGGAAGTGTTCCTCCCATACACGTGTCCTTGGGTGACGGCGCCTTTGTGTTCACTTTTCACCTCATGCAAATCTCAGCACCAGCCAAAAGGAGTCAACTTAGAACTCATCCAAGGGAGAGTAAACAGGATGGCTATGGGGTTGAAGAGATCCGTTCACGAGGGGAGAGTAAACGAGCAAATGATGCTCGTTTGGCTGAGCAGCTGCAGTGCCTTTGGGTGGTCAAGGGAGAGTTGTCTATAAACTGAATGAGGCAAATCGGAACTTATGGGTGGTCCAGTGGTTAAGACTTCACCTTCCAATATAGCGGGTACGGTTCAATTCCGGGTCAGGGAGTTAAGATTCCACATGGCTTGTGGCCAACAAACCAAAATATAAAACAGAAGAAATATTGTAACAAATTCAATACAAACTTTAAAAATGCTAAGTCACTTCAGTCCTGTCTGACTCTTTGTGACCCCATGGACTTTAGCCTGTCAGGCTCCTCTGTCCGTGGGATTCCCCGGGCAAGAATACTGGAGTGGGTTGCCGTGCCCTCCTCCAGGGGATCTTCGTGACCCAGGGATGGAACCCACATCTCTTAATGTCCTCCTGCATTGGCAGGCAGGTTCTTTACCACTAGTGCAAAAAAGGTCCACATAAAAAATCTTTAAAAGAAAAAAAGAAAATAAAAGTGAGGCAGACTTTGATGGGGGAAGTATGTCCTACAAAGTGGAATCAGCAGCAACTGTGAGGCTCTGACATCAGACCCAGAAAGCTCTGTGGGACAATAGGAAGAACTTCCAGAAATAGAAGGCTTGAGTTATTGATAATAGAATAATTTTGGGTTTTTTTTAACATCTGTCACATACTTTATTTACCAGATTTCATTGTTCTTAAAATAATTCTGCAAACTTGTTACTGTTTCCATTTTAAAGTTGAAAAAGTCGAGGTTCAGAGGAATTTACAGAAGTCCATATGCCTAAGATTCAGCAGTTCTGATTTCTGCCTCTATAAAGTATTTTTTTTCTTTTACTTCTTCTCTCTCTTCCTCCCTCCCTCTCTCCTTTCCTACCTTCCTTTCCCCCTTTTCCCATAATGTACTCTCTCTTTTGTTGGCTTTTCAAGAGAAGATGCTTCAGGGACTTCTGTGGTGGTCCTGTGGCCAAGACTTCACGCTCCCAATGCAGGAGACCCGAGTTCGATGTCTGGTCAGGGAACCAGATGCCACACACAGCATCTAAGGCCCAGTGCAGCCAAATAAATAATTTTTTCTTTAAAAGAGAGAAGATATTTAGGAGACATTAGGGCATTCTTTTAGAGAAGGCAACGGCACCCCACTCCAGTACTCTTGCCTGGAAAATCCCATGGATGGAGGAGCCTGGTGGGCTATAGTCCATGGGGTCGCAAAGAGTCAGACACGACTGAGTGACTTCACTTTNCTTTCAGGCATTGGAGAAGGAAATGGCAACCCACTCCAGTGTTCTTGCCTGGAGAATCCCAGGGACGGGGGAGCCTGGTTGGCTGCCGTCTATGGGGTCGCACAGAGTCGGACACGACTGAAGCGACTTAGCAGCAGCAGCAGGGCACTCTTTGGCTCCCATGTGCCCCAGAGACTAAGCTGAAAAGCCCAAGTTTGACCAATAATTGTCCTGAAATCTCAAGCCAAGTCTACATCTCTGGGATCACCTCACATTCTCATAGAAACCTACCTACACTTTTGGGTCCCTGTGTGTCTACCAAACTACATTTTTGATCGCTTCCTAAATACAGCTGCCTTCTCTTTTCATGATTCCAAAACTTTTCACACATGTTCCTGTTGGGTGACCTGTTAAGGTATCTTTTTTTTTTTTTTAAGACTAAAAAATAAGGTCTTTTAACAAGAAAGATGCTAATTTTTCTCTTATGAAACAGACAGAAGCGAGTGGTCCTGGGCTGGTGTGGGGCAGGTTTGCTTCACGAGGACATCCACTCCCTGGGCTCTTTCATCTTTTTTGCTCTGATATTTCCTCCCTGTTGTCCTTGCTGTGTGGTTGAAGTTGACTCCTCTTCCACATTCACGTTCCAGTCCAAGTGGTTTTCTTAAACAAAAAAAATTTTTTTTAATGAAGTTTGCTGTGCTAGCTCTAAGTTGCAGCGTGTGGGATCTAGTTCCCTGACTAGGGATCCAACCTGGGGCCCCTTCTTTGGGAGTGTGGAGTCTTAACCACTGGACCACCAGGGAAGTGCCCACCTGGTTCTGTTTTTTAAGGAGATGAACTAGAGGTTGTGCTCGTGGCTTGGGCTACCATGTCACGGCCACACTCAGTTGCAAGGGGGTTGGCGAATGGAGACTGCCAGGCAGCCGTGATTCCAGCTAAAACCCACAAGGTTTAGAGAAAGAATAGGAGAACAGATGCTGAGGTGGTTGGAAGGGGGCGAATTCGGGCCGATCTGTCACCTTATAATTGTCTTCATCCACCTTTCTCACTTGCCATCCAACCTGCTGAGATGCTACCTTGATTAAATTAAGCTTTCTCCCCAGGCAGACCGCCCTGCTTCATCTGTGCTCCTACACTGCTCCGTTTCTGCCCCCGATACAGCATTTTCCAAACTGCTCCAGAAATCACCTGTTTCCTGCCCACTTCCCACCCTCAGCCTCCGCCCGCACTGTGAGCATTTTGAGAAGAGAGCTCTTGCCCTTTTCATCGTTATGTTCCTATTCCTCTCACAATCCCTGGCTACCGTAGGTGGTCAATAGGTTTTATATGAGAGAGAATGAATAATTGAAAGTTAGCTGAACAATATCATTAAACAGAATACTACTGCAGGATTTCAAGTGATAAAATGTGAGTCCAAATGGACTTCTGGTAATAATAACAACTCACGTTTATATAATTCTTAAATGGTTCCTAGGCAATTTCCTCCAAGTAGTATTTCATCTTTATTCTCACTGCTTGATGTGAGGCCGATAGAGCATGTAATATCGTTTCCAACCTACAGCTCAGGAAAATAAGGTGCAAAAAGCTTGAGGTTAGCGCGAATAACACAACCCAGAAGCGCGGGGTCGTAAACCAGAGGCCAGGTTTTCTCACTGTAAGCCCACTGTCTATTACCACTGAGGGTCACTTTCTTATTGGTTACCCGGGACACCAAGGACCAGAGTTTCAGTGACTTAGGCAAGGCTGAAGGCCTGGAACTCAGGCTCCAGAGAAGTGTTTCTGATTACTTTGAGGCAGCGTTCATAGATGTGGGCTCTAATGGAAGAGCTCTGGATTCAAGGTCATTAGCTTCTTGTCCTTAAGTCAGTTACGTATATCATTTGAGCCTGAATTTTCCTTTCTTTAAAGTAAAGACACTAATAGGATCAAGTTATTGTGCAGGTTAAAAGAGATGTTAGACAAGTCAGGGGCATACAGAGTGTACTCAATTAAGTGTTAGCCATCAATCACATGATTATTAGTTTTCTGAGAGCTGGAATCCAATTTTGAGTCGGTTCAAAATAGCAATAATTCCATTTTATAGTGTACCCATTAGGAGCCAGACACTTTATATGCCCCATTATAACAGCCTATTCACAGGTATACTTGACAAATAGATTGTGATCCTGCAGCGCCCACATTCTCCATTGAAGAAACTGATCCTTAGTTGTTCCTTGAGCAAGAGGATGCGAATTCTGCAGCCCTGTTTCCCCCTTCCTTGACTACACTGGAGATGATGCGAGCTGTGTGTGTGTGTTGTGTGTACTTAGTCATATCTGATTCTTTGTGACCCCATGGACTGTAGCCCTCCAGGCTCCTCTGTCCATGAACTTTTCCAGGCAAGAATACTGGAGTGGGTTGCCATTGCCGACTCCAGGGGATCTTCCCAACTCAGAGATCGAAGCCACGTCTCGGGTGAATTCTTTACCACTGTACCACCTGGGAAGCACCAGGTGGCTTATCAGATAATCAGATTCTTATCAGGATGAACAGCTACTCTCTTGCAGGAATTTACACTGGAAATTTTCCAAGAATGTATACAGGAAAGTTAAGGGCGAATCAGCAGTTGTTCACGGGGAAAAGGGCAGACAGGAAACACAGGCGAGCAGAGCCAAGGGCAGCTGCCACGTTATTGTGCCTCTGGAGCTACTTGCCAGGAGCCCTTGCTCTGGGATGGACCACAGCCACCTAGGCCCTAGAGAATTAGGAAGAATAGAGCATCCATGGAGGCTTACATGTCTTTTCCATTCTGGTCTTAAAAAGGCTCTGAGACTCATCATTGGCTTCACAGGAAAGCTGCCTTCCCTGACCTTGTTTTCTAAGCTTCTCTTTATGGGAGGCAAACTTCGCAGATGTTGTTGTTGTTGTTGTTGTTGTGTGTGTGTGTGTGTGTGTGTGTGCTCAGTCATTTCCGGCTCTTTGTGACCCCGTGGACTGTAGCCCACCAGGCTCATCTGTCCATGGAATTTTCCAGGCAAGAATACTGGAGTGGGTTGCCATTTCTTCTTCCAGGGGATTTTCGTGATTCAGGGATTGAGCTCACATCTCCTGCACTAGCAGGCAGATTCTTTACCACTGTGCCAACTGGGAAACCCTAGCACATATTAGTGATTTTTAATTGAGAGTCAAACACAGGTAGCCATTATTACTTTTTATAGATAAGGGAAAGTCAGATTCACAGAGATCAATCATTGTCCCAAGGCCATAAAGCCAGCTAGAGACTCAGTTGGGATTCAATCCAAGGTTTTTGTGGCAACATGTTTTATTCATCTGTGCATTTTTCTTACATCAAAGCTTATCTCACACATTTCTGAGGTTATATCCTTTCTGATTAGTTAAAAAAAAAAAGAAAGAAAGAATGAGTTCTATCATTTAAAAAGATTTACCAAGAAAATAAAAGCAACCCATAAGCTATGTGTAATCCAGAGCTACTCAACAAAGGTTGGTTTTATAGTGGAATGAGAAGAGAATAGAACAGGACACATATTCATATACATTCTTTCTCTTCAACATGTCATTGGTCACCAAGTGATCTAGCTTGCTTAATGAAATCCTTACGGTCTTGGTATCACTGGGGCTGAAGTGCTGGTTACTTCTCCCAGGGCTGCAAACCTTCAGGCTGTCTGAGAACTTGATAAAGGTAAGGCCTTTAGCCTCCCTGCTCTGCTTGCGTGACACCACTCACCAGCACCGTGTCTCTCTGCAAGGCGGGAGTCGCTTCTTCTGTACTGGGTTGCTGAGGTTTTTAAGTGGCTCCTCCAGACTGTCCATGCTCGAGTGGAAGCCACAGTTACGTCCACATCCACGGCTTGCAGTTTCCTCCATGGCAGTCTGAACCCAGGTTCTTGTCTCCCTTCCTCCTGCCGTGTCCCTACCTGCTGTGGTCATGGACTTCTGTTGTGCGGCTTAATTTCCTGGTTCTTCCTTGATTCAACTATAGTACTTGGTTGCTTTCAGACAACAGCCTAGAAATCATATTCTGTCCTCAAATGGCTGTCAAATGATGTGGTGACGTAAACATGGAGGGATCGCATTTGTCTCATTATAGGGAGCAGAAATTAACCACTGAATGTAAGCATTCACAGGGAGTGACTTTTGCATCATGTCTGGGTCTCAGAGAGTGAGACTGCTCAGTCCAGATGAGTGAACGAAGGACCATGAATCTACACTTAGGTTTTCTCATTTCAATGAACAATGCCTTTTCGTTATTCTAAAGTGTCTCCTGGTATTGAGAAGTCCCTTGGAAGACCTCAGTGGTAACACTGTGTATGTCTGGAACAGAGAAGAGATTTCTTCAGCTGGCAGGATTAGGGAAGACTTCTCTAGCAGACTGAAGCTACCTGGTTGTAGATGGCAAAGGAAAGAGTTTTGACCTTTGGTCATTTTCCAGTTAGGTTAAAGCCCAGGACTCTCCAACCCATCACAGCAAAATGATATAAGCCTCAATCTCTGAACCCTTGGCAGCCGCCACTGCACCCACGTATGCTCATAATTCACAAATCCCAATTTGGCAAAGGCAAATATATGACTACGTTCTGATTATGGTGGAATTAGTGTGGGAGGTGGCAAATGGCTTCTTTATTATTTTGATGGCAGTCTTGAGGGGAAGCCAGGAAATCTATGACTTCATATACTTTGATCTGTGTGCAATTTTAGATGTCTTAATGTATCTCGAATATTTTGATCCAAATGACATTTTCATTTGGAGCCGTTTGTGTAGCGGGAGTAAGGAAGGAGGAGGACAAGCTAGTACCCTGCAAGAGGCAGTCTTTTGTTAGCACAGTGGAGAATCAGAGTAGAGAGGGGCCCCATGTCCTTGGAGATTTGCTCCAGTTTCATTCTGGCTAACTGGGAGAGACTTCAAGCAAGTCCTTTCCAGCCTCTACATTTGATCTCCCACGCTAGGATTCTGATCCTTGCTTGTGTTTTGTTACACTGGTATCCTCTTCTATCTTTTTATTTATTTGTTATTTTGGCCATGTGGCATGTAGCTTAGTTCCCCGACCAGGGATCGAACCCCTGCCCCCTACAGTGAAAGTGCAGAGTCTTAACCACAGGACTGCCAGGGAAGTCCCTCTGCTATCTTTTAGGTAAAGGGCGATAGGTATATTTGTTTGTACCCAAGTTTATTTCAGTTTTGAAAGAAAAGAAAACCGTGATTTGAATTATTTGTCTTGAGGCATACCTGAAGAGGTATATTCAATACTAAAAGTTTAAGCAAGTGAAGTTATATTTGTGTAGGAAGCATTCTGGCTGCCTTCCTCCCCATTTTAAGCCTTCTTTAGGCGTCTTATTAATGTTTGAATTGCTATTTCCTGGGTTCTTCATGATATGTGTGTGTGTCTGTTGTTCAGTCATGTCTGACTCTTTGCAACCCCATGGACTGTATGTAGCCTGCCAGGCTCCTCTGTCCATGGGGTTTTCCAGACAAGAATACTAGATTGGGTAGCCTTTCCCTTCTCCAGGGGATCTTCCCAACCAGGGATCGACTCCAGGTCTCCCACCTTGCAGGCAGCTTCTTCACCATCTGAGCCACCAGGGAAGCCTCTTCATGAGATGGAGACCGTTTTTTGGTAATTTTTAGTTCTTTGTGTTTTCCTGGGAACCAGATCTACTTCATCAAGCAGGTCTTTTAAATGAATATCCTTTTTAAAAAGAAAAATATTTACTTGGCTACACCTGCTCTTAGTTGTGACACATGATATCTTTTAGCTGTGGCAAGAGGGATCTGGTTCTCTGACCAGAGACCAAACTCCAGGCCCTCTGCATTGGGAGTGTGGAGTCTTAACCACTGGACCAGCAGGGCAGTCCACCATCTAGCAGGTCTTGATGGGGCTGTTTTCGATGAGAGAGGGTGAGGCTCTGTGAAGGGGAACAGGAGGAAGGTGGCAGAAAGGGTATTAGAGGAGGAAGGTGGAAAGAGAGGAGTTTCTGAACAACTTTAAATCCCAGCCTTTTCTTTGGAACCTGACCATCTCCTTCCAGAGCTGTGTTCACTCTGTGCCCATCATTTATTTTTCTCCAGGGCTGAGGCTCCATCCTCCCCTAGTAGAATATATTCTAACCAGTACCTATGTCAGTGCATCCTGCCTGGAGAGACTCAAGCCCAAAGTACAGAGCATCCTTTGCCTGGAGCTTGGCTCTCTCTCAGCCTCCACGGAGAAAAGTCACCAGATAATATGGCAGTTGCATCTCACCATTGCATAGAATCCTGATAAATGCTTTACATGCCTACTAGGCCATTTACGCTTAATCTCAGGTAATCTATATAATACTTCAGGCTTCCCTGTTAACTCAGATGGCAAAGAATCTGCCTGCAACGCAGGAGACACAGGAGACATGGGTTCGCTCCCTGGGTCAGGAACGTCCCTTGGAGAAGGAAATGGCAACCCACTCTAGTAATAACCTTGCTTGGAAAATTCTATGGACAGGGGAGCCTGGAGGGCTACAGCCCATGGGGTTGCAAAGAGTGGAATACAACTGAGCGACTAATACTTTCACTTTATAATACTTCCCTATAAGTCTTATCACTCATGCTTTCAAAGATGTGGCAACAGACACTCCAGGAGATTAAGCATCTTAGTTCAGGGTTCATTCCATTGCTAGCGAGGGCGAGGACTTGAACTCAGACTTGCCCACTTCCTAAGCATCTCTCTCTGTGCTCTGCTATGGCAAGTAGACTCACGTGACAAATGAGGGGCATGGGCAGAGCTCTTCTTTCCAGTGTCCCTACTTCTACTGAACAAGGTCAAAGCCTCTGCCTTTTCAGGTAGACATTTACTACTCTCAGCGCCCCTCAAAGGATACAAAACTCCTTACAGTGAGTGAAACCTTGAGAAAAAGAATCAAGTCTGTAAAAGATTTGTTTCAGTTGGGGAGAATTGAGCTGACAGAACAATGTCAGTAGAACTGAGCTGACGGAACCATATCAGTAGTTTGCCCATGATCAAACTCAAACATGGGGGTTTTGGCCAGGTGTTACTGCTTACGATGTAAACTCTCCTGTGAATTTTGCATATGGGAATAGCACCAGGCAAGTTGCTAAGAAAGAGAGTTTTGAGTAAATACATCGAGTTCTCCCAGAGGACTTCCCTGGTGGTCCAGTGGTTAAGAAGCTGCCTGTCAATGCAGGGGACATGGGTTCAGGTCCTGGCCTGGGAAGATTCCACATGCCTCGGAGCAATTAAGCCCACGAGCCACAACTACTGAGCCTATGTGCCTAGAGTCCTGGCTCTGCAACAGAAGAAGCCGCAATGGGAGGCACCACTGCGAAGAGGAAGCCTCACTCGCTGCAACTAGAGAAAGTCCATATGCAGCAATCAAGACCCAACACGGCCAAAAACCATTCAATCAGTAAGAGCTTTCTCTCAGGTTGTTCAGTTCAGTTCAGTCGCTCAGTGGTGTCTGACTCTTTGCGACCCCATGGACTGCAGCATGCCAGGCCTCCCATCACCAGCTCCCGGAGCTTGCTCAAACTCATGTCCATTGAGTCGGTGATGCCATCCAACCATCTCATCCTCTGTCATCCCCTTCTCCTCCTGCCTTCAGTCTTTCCCAGGATCAGGGTCTTTTCAAATGAGTCAGTTCTTCATGTCAGGTGGCCAAAGTATTGGGTTGGGAAGGGGACTAATAACAATGTACAAATGAAAAAGTAACATTAATCTTGACAGCTTCCTATCCTTGGCCAAGTAACTGTACCTACTCTGGGCCTTAAATCCTCCATCTGCAAAACAGACACAGTCATTCTTATGTTTATAAATTGCACCTGGATTTGACAAAAACAGATGGGGAGTATATTAATATATGAGAATCTTATATCCTTAGGAAGGAACGCAGCTGGAAACTCCTAGGTATTTATGTTATTAATTTTATTCAAAAATTTAAAATGGATTAGGAAGGCCACAAAGGCATTTTATTGCTCTAAGCTGTTAGAAGGTTCCAGCTGAATGGGCTCATCTAAGGTTTTCTTCAAACTAGCAGGATTAAGCTTTTATTTTTGTCAGTCTGGATGGTTTCTTAGCCCTGCACAATTCTTAAAACCACATTGCGATTCATTCTGACTCTCAAAACTTAGGCTGAACACATTTTAGCAGTGAGACACACTGGATTGACATTTTGCTAAAGATGATTTGAAACTGATTTATAAAGCATGCAGGAAATGGGAGTAGCTGATAATTTGGCTGAGATTTGAGGCCTATGGCAGGAAGGCCAAGAGTTTGTCTCCTTTAGCAAACAACCTCTTCTTAAAAATAAAGAAATGGTGGGTGAAAGCTTTGCTTATTCTTGTGATGGTGGTTTAGTCGCTAAGTTGTGTAGGACTCTTGGAACCCCTTAGACTGTAGCCCACCAGGCTCATCTGTCTATGGGATTTCCCAGACAAGAATATTGGAATGGGTTGCTATTTCTTCTCTAGGAGATCTTCCTGATCCAGGGATCAAACCTGCATCTCATGCATTGGCAGGTAGATTCTTTAACACTGAGCCACCAGGGAAGCCTCGGCTTAGTCTAACCGTATATAAACACAACTTTAGATATATTTTGCCTGTTAATTTTCTTTGTGGTTTATGGCAATAAGACTTCCCTGGTGGCTCAGAGGTTAAAGTGTCTGCCTACAATGCAGGAGACCTGGGTTCAATCCCTGGGTTGAGAAGATCTCCTGGAGAAGGAAATGGCAACCCACTCCAGTATTCTTGCCTGGAAAATCCCATGGATGGAGGAGCCTGGTAGGCTACAGTCCGTGGGGTCACAAAGAGTCAGACACGACTGAGTGACTTCACTTACGGCAGTAAGTTGGCAAAATGTTGGCTTAAGCAAAATTCCATGGAGCCACTATTTGCACTTGCATGAATTGCTTTATTTCTCAGCTTCAGGTTCTGTCTTTATGAAATGGAGGCACTGAGAACACTTCCATTATGTTTTCATGAAACCTTGAGGTTTCATGGCAGAAACTCTCAAGTGCCTGGCTAATATATAGTTTCTTGGATAAGAAACTTGCTTATACGTTTGGAGCAGCAAGGACCCAGCTAAATATACTTCACATACTAGGCCTCCCACATACTAGGGTTGGCAAAGAGGACCTAGGTAGAGTTCTACTGTAGGTCTCTGAAGTAGTTTTTTTTTTGGCCTTGTTGCACAGCATGTTGTATCTTAGTTCCCCAGACAAGGATCGAACCTGTGCCCCCTGTGGTGGAAGCATGGAGTCTTAACTACTGGACCACCAGGGAAGTCCTTAGAGCAGTTTTTCATTTCTTGAGAAAAAGGGGGCAGAAAACACTACTGCATCTTTCCCCCCATTACTTTGCTTTGAGTGCAGAAATGTTGCCTGGAGCTGTGGCAGCCATTTTGCGAGCAAGAGAACAAAGCTGGAGACGGCAGAGCAGAGAGACAGCACGCTACAGGGTCCAAACGGCACTAATAAAGAGTAGAAGTAAAAACGGAATGTTCTCACCGTAAAAACGAGGGGAAATACATCCTATTTGTGAAAGCCACTCTTGGTTGGCTTATATATCTACCTGAATGCATTCTTTACTGATAAAGATAGTTTAACAGTCATAAAATTGCATAGTATGAAGCTTGATGTATTGTGGAAACTCATCGTGTTACTTCTGCCTCCTTGTGCTACCCAGTGAGTGCTTTGAGCAAAGTCAGATCAAATAATCTTTCCTCTTTTTAATTAGCTTAACAAATATTAAACATCAGTGATGGGTTAAGTGTTTTGTGGCACCTTGGAAATATGAGACAAAGAGACTGAGCCCTTGCCATGGAGGTGTTCAGAATCTTAAAGTTGTTTTTCTTCAGCTGCTAAGTCATGTCTGGCTCTTTGTGACTCCACAGATTGCATCATGCCAGGCTCCTCTGTCCTCCACTATCTCCTGGAGTTTGCTCAGATTCATGCGGATTGAATTGGTGATGTTATCTAACCATCTCATCCTCTGCCTCCCCCTTCTCCTTTTGTCTTCAGTCTTTTCCAGCATCAGGGTCTTTTCCAATGAGCTGAGTTTAGAAAAGGCAGAGGAACCTGAGATCAAATTGTCAACATCCACTAGATCATAGAAAAAGCAAGGGAATTCCCCAAAAAACCTACCTCTGTTTCATTAACTACACTGAAGTCTTTGTGTGGATCCCAACAAACTGGAAAATCCTTTAAGAGATGGGAATACCAGACCACCTTACCCATATCCTGAGAAACCTGGGTGTGGGTCAAGAAGCAACAGTTAGAACCATACATGGAACAGTGGACTGGTTCCAAATTGGGAAAGCAGTACATCAAAGCTGTATATTGTCACCCTGCTTATGTAACTTAAATACAAGTACATCATGTGAAATACAAGGCTGGATGAATCACAAACTGGAATCAAGATTGCCAGAATCTTAAAGGAAGAGAGTCAATTACAATTCATCAAGGCAATGAGTACTATTGCGGAAAATGTATATGATGCTTCAGGAGAAGGGGATTGAAAACTAAATGTCAACAAATGCATGATAAACACAAAAGGGAAAGAGACATCTTCCATCTTGGGAGCATGTGACCACTGGAAAGTCTAGCTAGAGAGTTTGCTGTAGCTTATGTCATGACATGAGTAGCATGAGAATTTGGACCTAGGTCCCTGAAAATATGCAATAGCAATGGCTAGCATTTATGGGTCATTTCCTTGCTGTCTGGCACTCAAGTGTTATATGATCTCATTTAATATTTGCCACAAGTCTCTAAGCTAAGAGCCATTATTACTTCTCATCTTATAGATGAAGTATCTGGGCTCAGTGAAGTTAAGTGGTTTCTCCAAAGCCACAAAAGTGGTATAAAAAGTGGAGTTAGGATTGGAACGATGTAGATCGGACTCTGTACTCTGCATCTGGTATCAGTGAAGCCTGTCCCATTAAATAGCTTGGCAGTATCTGTGGTACTGAGTGCTTGGTGCCAAGACCTACTTAGGATCTGAGTTTTGATACTATGGTTCTTGAGGAGGGGCTACTTTCTAATCTGGTGTCTGCAACCCCTACCTACGCAAGATATTTTAAGGCTAATAATCTCGTTTTATTTCAATTTCTCCTATTCTGTCCTGTTTGTTCTTGGGTCTCCAAGTTATTAGGCATCTCAATGAGAACAGGAATCCTAGGGGTGCTAGGGTTGAGAGTGAATTCAGATGAGAATGAGAAGGCTTCCAGAGTCTTATTGCTGTGGTAGTTCTGGGGACTGTTCGAATCAGTGAAAACTTCAGGAAAGGGATGGCATTTGAGCTTCATTTAATTGGACTGATTCATATGAATATTGCTTTGGGCTAGATACCAAATCTAGCATGATGATTTAAGGTCTGGCTTTGAAAAGCTATTTCAAGTGGCATGGATTCACGTGGGAAAGCCAGTTGAATCTGAAGAATGAATCATACCGGAAATCCTTTGTAAAATGGAGTTGTGAAAAGGGAGCTTCAGATAGTATTCTTGGATTACCATCAAATATGTCCAGTGTTTTCATCCACAGCTCTTCGTACAATGAGTTCAATTTTATGTGCGTGCATGGCGCTTTGCTGTTTGCAAAACACTACATGTGCGATATTTATTTGACCTTATCAGGAAGTACACTGTTTAGATAGGGATATTATGTCTATTATATGGTTAAGGAAACTGAGGCTCAAAAAAGTAAAATGACTTGCCCATGACGACCCAAGTGAGGGCTGTGAGGAAAAGATCAATTCCAGGTCTCTTTCCTGGCTTCTGGTAGTTCTCTGTATGGTGGCATCCAAGTGTGTGTGTCTTTTCTAAAGTTCCCCTTTGTATAAGGACACCCGTCACACTGAATTAGAACCCATCTGAACGTGAAAGTCACTCAGTCATGTGTGACTCTTTGTGACCCCAAGGACTATACTGTCCATGGAATTCTCCAGGCCAGAATACTGGAGGGAGTAGCCATGTCCTTCTCCAGGGGAATCTTCGCAACCAAGGGATGGAACCCAGGTCTCCCTCACTGTAGGTGAATTCTTTACCAGCTGAGCCACCAGGGAAGCCCAAGAATACTGGAGTGGGTAGCCTATTCCTTCTCTGGAAGGATCTCACTTTACTTGATTAACTCTGCAGACTACCCACCTCTGCAAATGGGGTCCCATTTGGAAATGCTGGGGAAGGGGGTTAGGGTTTCAAGGTAAGAATTTTTAGGATTCACATTTAGCCTATAATGGGTAATTGAAGAATATGATGGAATTTCTGCTAATCTTGGCATGAGTGGGGAGTAAATGATTAATTTGAAGATTTCAGTTAAGATGTCATTTTTATAATAAACTTTCTATGACTCCCTCCATTCTAAATATTGGGTTAAATATTCCCTCCTATTCCCTTGTGCTCTCATACTTCCTGCACTGTCATTATTACCTGTCACATAGCACTAGAGTCCCTTGACCCATCTGGCCCTCTTGTCAGACCATCAGCTCTGGGAGGGCAGGAATTCCAGCTATTTATTGGATTGGTCAAAAAGTTCGTTCAGGTTTTTCTGTAAGATGGTATGAAATTTTTGGCCCAATACCATCCTGAGTGGAGTACTTCTCAATAAATCCATGTCAAGTGCGTGAGATAAGGTTTATGCCTCTGTGACGGACCTTGTTGGTACCTGTCCCTCATTGCTTCAGCACTTAACATTTTCAATGGCCAGATCTTGCTATTCCTTCCCTGAAGGCTCTCTGGTCACCTGAGCAGGGCAAACTGGAAGTGCCAGAGCAGAGCACCCTCTGGGTGTAGCCCTCTGCCAAAGGCTGATGGGACTGAATGGATAAACACCTTAGGGGAAGTCTAATTCTGAGGTGTATGTACATTGTCTCCCAAGGTGACCCAGGGGGATTCAGTTCCGGTGGCCATTTACTTGACGATGCACATTTGACTGGCTTCCTTTTTTCCTTGCCTGCTGTTTCCCTCTACGTGATGCAAAGTGCTGACAAGATATGTCAGTGTGAGCCTCAGGGGTGACTCCAGGAGGATTAAGGGCAATGCTCCTCCCCAGTTATTTCCACTGGTTCAACACAAGTAGTTTGCTCATTTGTCAAGTACAAATTGAGTGCTGGGTTTCTGCATAAAATTGAATTAGACAAGACATCCTGTGGGTTTGATCCCTGGGTTGGGAAGATCCCCTGGAGAAAGTACCTTTCTTTAGGGAAGCCACTCTTTTCTTACTTACAGAGTCATAAGTGAATTCTGTGTCTGTGCTCATCCTCCATTACTGGGTGGAGAGCCCAACACTGAACAACAAGTGTCTTTCATCACCCTTGCAGTTAATAGTTCAAGATGAGCATGTGATCCAAGTCAGTTCAATTAGAGACAGTCTTAAATGCTTCACAGGAATCATACTCTACATGAGATATGAGTATGAAGGCCTGAAGTCATTGGGAGCTCCCAAGGAAAATATTCCAGAGAAGGGATCCAAAACTGATGAAGATGGAGAATAGAAATGCAGCAAGTGAGATAGTCTGGTGACACTAGCATCTGGATCCAGCCGTACCTGAAGACATTCTAACTTTCCAATTTTATTACATGAGCCAAAAAACTCCTTTTTTGTTTCCCTTAATTCATTTTTAGTTGTGTTTCTCTTACCTTTGCCCCCAAAGAGACCTAACTAATAAATTATGCATCCTCTCAAAGGGAGAACTCTTGAGTATTTAGTTAAGGAGCTTGAGCTTTGAGAAAATAGTATTCAGTGATTCCTTGTTATACCTCAAGTGCTCAAGTGCCAATTTCATTGCGTGCCACTTTGTAGGCCCTAATTAGGTATTTGGTATTTAAAAGCCTGAATCTCTTGTTTTTTAAAATTCAAGGCCACTCTGTTTTTTCATGATTAGTGAGTATTCTAGTTCCTAATTTTCTTTTTTGTCTAGAATCTTATGTTGTCAGATTAAAAGTATTTAAAAAGAAATACATGCAGAGAGAAATAAAATAGCCTGAAACACTAAAAAAAAAAAAAAAATAAATAAAAGCCACTTGAGATGTCCAGCATGGCCTCAGGTCAAACATGTCCAGTACCTTGGTCACAGCTAACATTGTGAGATGGACCACCTTCCCATCTGTGGTGGAATCACCAGCTAGAAGTCCCCCAATTTGCTTTTTTAAAAAAAAAAATTTATTTTATTTTATTTTTGGCCCCACCTTGTGCCATGTGGGATCTTAGTACCCCGACCAGGGATCGAACCCTCAACCCCTGCAATGGAAGCATGAAATCTTAACCACTGGACCTCCAGGGAAGCCCTCTTAATTTGCTTCTGCCTGAAGATTGCTTTCACTTCCCTGCAAACCTTATGGAACAGACAGGGATTATTTTTGGCTCAGACCCATCGTGTCAAGCTCACTGCCATTTCCAATTCACAGGCTGGCACACATGGGGCAGTTCCTGAAGCCTCCTGCCCAGTGAGTAGCTATTCTTGGATGTTTGTGCTTGACATTCAGGAGGCCTTCCTGGCTGACTCACTCCCCAGCCGGGCCCCTGTTGTGCTGGGCCAGGGTGGCTCCACAGCTTGTTTTTATGCCCCTAATCAAAGAGCGACACCCCCAAATCTTGCAGTCAGTCATGCAGACTGGACTGGGAAGCAATTGAAGACTGTTAAATTTAACCACAGCCACTTTAGGAAATGAGATGCTGGGGGGCGTTTGAGAGTGGAAATGGAGTAATCTTTGTTTTTCTCTTTTATTTTTCTTCTGATGTTTGACTTGACTGAGTTAAATCCTAGTTGTACTGTTCCTTATTAACTGTGTGATCTTGGGAAAATTATTTAATGGTTTTCTACACTGATTTTGCCCATTCCCTTGAAATGGTAATAATAAATTCCAATTGGGAGAATTGTTTTAAGAATTAGAAATGTTTTTAAAGGGTCTGATGTAGTGCCTGGCATCTTGTTGATAGCCAGGCATTATTGCTTCTCGTTAAATTTCTAGTATCTAGCAACATAGAACCTACCACCTACTAGGTGCTCATTAAGTGCTAAGTAAATGAATAAAAGAAAGAATGAACAAATAAATGTTGATATCAGAGTCCTTGCTCTTTCTCTTCTGTCCTACTTTAACCCTTTAAGTGAGCTGAAAGTAAAGAATGAAAGTTGCTCAATCATGTCACTCTTTTGAGACCCCATGGACTATACAGTCCATGGAATTCTCCAGGCCAGAATACTGGAGTGGGTAGCTGTTTCCTTCTCCAGGGGAATCTTCCAACCCAGGGATTGAACCCAGGTCTCCTGCATTGCAGGTGGATTCTTTACCAGCTGAGCCACCAGGGAAGCCCAAGAATACTGGAGTGGGTAGCCTATCCTTCCTCCAGTGGATCTTCCTGACCCAGGAATGGGTCTGGGGTCTCCTTCATTGCAGGCAGATTCTTTACTGGCTGAGCTACCAGAGAAGAATAAATGCACCTTGAGGCCACTGGGCATTCTCCCTTTCCCACTGCTCTGAGGACCACAGTTTTTGCATATGCCACCCTGGCATGCCCTGACCTCCTAAGGCTTGATTCTGATGGACTTCCTCTCTCACTCCCCTTTGTCTAAGAGTTGTCATTGCCATCTTGGGTAGTCCTGGGGGCTCAACTCTCACTCTCCTTCAGGTGCGGAGGAGGCACTTCCTCTGGACCGTATGCCCTACAGCCTTCAGTTCAGGGTCTTCTGCTGGGTGGCCATGCTTTTATAATGAGGTTCCACATTCTTTTTCTTTTTTTTTAATTTAAAGATGTATTTATTTATTTTTGGTTGTGCTGGGTCTTCGTTGCTACACACAAGCTTTCTCTGGTTGCGGTGAGTGGCAGCTACTCTTTGCTGCCGTGCATGGGCTTCTCACTGCAGTGGTTTCTCTTGTTGCAGAGCTTGGGCTCTATGTGCAGAGGCTTCAGCAGTTCCGACATGTGAGCTTAGTATTTGTGGTTCCTGGGCTCTAGAGCTCTGGTTCAGTAGTTGTAGCATGTGCTTAGTTGATGTGCTGCACATGGGATCTTCCCAGAACAAGGATTGAACTGGTATTTGTTGCATTGCAAGGCGGATTCTTAACCACTGAACCAGCAGGGAAGCCCCAGTTTCCATTTTCATGCTCAGCTCTCCTTGACAATATCCTTTTGGTTCCAGGCCTCCCTCGTAGCTCAGTTGGTAAAAAATCTGCCTGCAATGCAGGAAACCTGGGTTCTATTTCTGGGTCAGGAAAATCCCCTGGAGAGGGAAATGGCAACCCACTCCAATATTCTTGCCTGGAGAATCCCAGGGACAGAGGACCCTGGCAGGAGCAAATCCATGAGGTCACAAGAGTCGGACACAGCTTAGCAACTAAACCACCACCACCAGCAGACATTCAGCTCTAATCACTGTTCATTATATACGCATTGCTGGGTACAGAGGGAACTGCATATAAGTGTTTGTTGTTATTACAACATTCTTATTAGGAATCATATCAACTTTCTCTCATAGTCTGACTTTATGTTACTTCAGATTACATTTTGTTATTTCCTAAAGGTACAGATCAAAACCCACTCTGATCATTAACAAAACTAAGTTACAATTACAACACAACAACGACAAGAATGCTAATAGTTGACTTGTAATGGAGCACTGACAGTGGGCAGGCAAGTTGTGAAGTGCTTTACATGCACTTATGACTTTATTGTCATATCATCTCAGAGTTATGCACTCGCCTCCCCACTAAACATGTCAGTAGACAGAGGTGTAGAGAGGTTGAGAAAAGCTACACCTTGTTAGGTGCAGAGCTCGTATGTGAACCCACAGATTCCGACTCCAGAGCCTTAAAACTTAACTTTTTAGACCTCAGATATCTCATCTTTAAGATAAAATCTTCCTCTTAAATGTAGGGAAAAGATTAAATAAGATCATACCCATAAAGTACTTAAGAAAGCATCTGGCACATTGAAAGTCAGTAGGTATTAGTGAAGGTGATGATAGTAATGATGGTGATGGTGATAATGATGATGATGGTGATGGTGGTGATGATGGTGATGATGATGGTGATGGTGGTGATGATGGTGATGGTGATGATGGGGATAGTGATAATGATGGTGGTGATGATGGTGATCATGAAAATGGTGATGATGGTGATGGTGGTAATGATGATGATGATGGTGATGTGATGATGATAATGATGTGATGATAATGGTGATGATGATGGTGATGATAACGATGTTGATGGTGATAACGATGATGATGGTGGTGATGATAGTGATGATGATGGTGGTAATGATAATGATGATGAAAATGATGATGATGATGGTGATGGTGATGGTGGTGATGATGATAGTGGTAATGATGATGATCATATGTGATGATGTGGTAATGATGATGATGGTGATGTGATGGTGGTAATGATGATGGTGGTGGTGATGTGATGATGATGGTGATAATGATGGCATGATAAATGATGATGGTGATGTGAATGATGGTGATGGTGATGATGATGAATGAAATCTCACACATTCCCTCTTTGGATTACTCTTTAGCCTATCAGTCTAAAAGGCCTGTGCACTTTATTATGTTGTTGCTCAGTTTTCTCTGTGTTTATACTGTGTCTCCCTGGAAGAGTCATAAATTCCTTCACAGCAAAGAACACAGCTCAGATATTAACTTCTATTCCTCCTGGACCTCAGTTTCTCTTTCTGGAACAGCAGAGTTGATGTTTACAAAGATTCTGAGTATGACTTTCTCTGACTTCATATATGTTTTAAATTCTGGCCTCCTTTATGGTCCATAAAGTGCCATAATCATTAACCAGCCCAGTCATTAACAAAACTTAGTTGCAATCACAACACAACAATGACCTGCCACCTTGCATGCAGTGATCATTCCGGAACTACATACAGTTATTAACATCCAGAGGTAAGACCTCAGGTCCAGAGGCTCTTCAGTTTTGACTTGGGATAAAGAGGAGGAAAAGTTGTGATTGAGTTTATGATGCACTACATTTGATGTCTAGAGATTTTAGTGGAAACTGGAATATTTACAGGCAGTGGAAATGGGTAAATTTTGAAAGACCGGGAAATGGCTTCACTAAAAGGATTGCTTGGCTTTCACCCTCCTCTTTTTCAATCAGTTCTGCAGATGTATCCACCACTAGGTTTTACTGATCCTTTTGACTGGCTTTTACTGAGAGGGAAAGGAAGAGATGAAAGAAGGAAAGTGAGTTAAATTTAGCAAATTAGCACAAGGCTGCAGCCAGAGATTGCAGGCAGTACCTACTCACTTAGCCTCCCTGGGGGACAGAAATAAAGTTTTCCTTAAAAAAAAACAGGATAAGGGAAGAAGGAGAAGTAATGTGTTGTGACGAATGTGCCAGCTTCCTCTATTCACTCCCTCTCTTAATTGATACTTGCATGTAGATTCAATAAGAATTTACTGAGCACCAGCTATAAATCAAGTCTCATATTAGACTCTGGATGCATAAATGAACAGCCAACAGCCCCTGCTTGCACAAGTCATCATCTGGCAGAATCAACATACATAAAAGCCATCAGCAGACCACACTGCGATGTGTCACAGGATGGAGTTGTGTGCAAGGAGTGTTGGCCTCAACAGATACACAGATCCACCCTGGGCGGGGATGATGAGGGGTGAGGGGAGGGACTCACAAGGGAGGGAACATTTGGAACGGTTCTCTTTTAAAATAACTTTGCTTATTTATTTTTGGTTGTGCTGGGTCTTTGTTGCTTCATGAGCTGTTCTCCAATTGCAACAAGCGGGGCTACTCTCTAGTTGTGGTTTGAAGGCTTCTCATTGCAGTGCCTTCTCCTCTTTGGAGCACAGGCTCTAGGGCACGTGGGCTGCAGTAGTTGTGCACACGTGCTTCAGTAGTTGTGCACACGTGCTTCAGTAGTTGTGCACGTGGGCTTCAGTAGTTGTGCACACGTGCTTCAGTAGTTGTGCACACGTGCTTCAGTTGTGCACATGTGCTTCAGTAGTTGTGCACACGTGCTTCAGTAGTTGTGCACGTGGGCTTCAGTAGTTGTGCACACGTGCTTCAGTAGTTGTGCACATGTGCTCTGATTTTGGCTCACAGGCTCTACAGCGTGGGCTGTATAGTCGTGGCACAAAGGCTTAGTTACTCTGAGGCATGTGGGATCTTTCCAGATCAGGGATAGAAATCATGTCTCCTCCTTTGGCAGGCAGATTCCTTACCACCAAGCCACCAGGGAAGCCCTGCATTGGTTCTTGAAGGATGGGGGGAGGTTTCAGTACGGGAAGTAGTGTGTGAAACCTTACCAGCAGAGGGAAGCATGTGCCAAAGCCCAGAGATGGGAAAGACCACAGTACTTTAGTTGAAGGTAGTCAGCTAGCTGGGGTTGTGAACTTTCTACTCCACTGTGAAGAAAATGTGTTATTGGAATAAAGGTTTTCTTGCACCTCTTTGTTTGATCACTTGCTTCTCTCTGTCTTTCTTTTCCTGTTCCTAATCACCTGGCATCTGATTGTCATCATTCTTGGTTACAGCTCTGTGAGGTCAGGGAATGCAGCTGACCTGCTCATGTTTGTATTCTGCACCCAGCTCATGCTGCAGAACACCTCAATAAATGCTCCTTGAATGGAGTCAGAGAGAGAATGAGATCTCCCAAAATGAGGTCACAGAGAGAAAAAAATACAATAGGGAAATAATATCCAATGGCCAAGAGATTCTTTGCTAAGAAAAAAAGGCTTTTAGGTCAATAAAATCTCTCTGTACACCCAGGTCTGTCCTTCTAAAGACCTTAAATGTTTCTGGACTCGACCCCAAATTACACTCCTCTTCTTAGGTGGAACAATCAGAGAAGGTGTCCTGGGAACTCCACTGAGGTTAGGTTTTTAGATTTCTGAAAAACTAACTAACTTAAAGATTTCTGAAAAACTAACTCCCAATATGGAATTAATTTGAATTAATGACAACTGCTTAGTGCAAAATAAACAAGAGCATTCTTGGAAACTTCTTGGCAGTCCAGTGGTTAGGACTTTCACTGCCAAGGGCATAAGTTTGATCCCTGATCACGGGACTAAGATCCCACAAACTGTGTGGCCAAAAAAATTTAAAAATCTGATTATTAAAAAAAAACAATAGCAATAAGAAAAAGAATAAGAGCATTCTTAACTTCACCCAAAAAGTTGGCAAGTAGAATTTCAGAGATTGTTCAAGGTCACGGTGGAGCTATATTTTGCTGTGCAGGGTCATTGGAAAACTCAGAGGCAGCCATCTAGGCAACCACACTGTTGAGCTTGTCCTTTAAGGAAACAAGTCCATTGCAAGTTGAACGGATCTCAAGCCCAAACTGCTTCCTTCAATTTTCCTTTGTGTCAGATAAGCTATATAATTATTGATAACGATGGGTCCAAATATTTGTTCAAAGAGCAATTTAAAGTCTCTGATTTATATTCATGAGTTATTACATAGCCACACAGTTCCTGTGTACTTTTTTCCCCTTGGCCTAATGATTAATGGAAGTTTTAATGCAGGTTTAAGAGATATGTTTCCAGTTTTGCCTGGTATGCTGTCTCTTCTCCAGAAATAACAGTTATCCTCTGTTGGACTTGGTGAGGGTGACAGAAGAGAGAGGTTTGGAGTTTCTGATTTTGCTCTTTTGTTTTGTTTTGTTTTACTGATGTAGCTATATCATCTGAGGCGAATTTCCTTACACATGTGCTGTAGCCAGTTTACAGGGGACTGAGTTATTCACCTCCTCGACCCTCAGGGAGCTGGATACGATGTGTCTGGGGCAACTGAGCTCTCTAAGGCAGTTGACTCTGGGTATGTCATTTCAAACTTGACTCGAGTGCACTGCAAATATAATTGTAAGTGTGCCTTGCCATAAGTATCACTGACTCTATGGACATGAGTTTGAGCAAACTCTGGGAGATAGTGAAGGATGGGGAAGTCTGGTGTGCTGCAGTCCATGGGGTCACAAAGAATCAGACATGGCTTGGCAACTGAACAGCAACAACAATGGCAAGAGTAAGCTGAGAAATGCTGCTACGGAACTAATCTATCTTCTTTTCAGATGAAATAAAAATGATGACCTGATGGTGAAATATGAGCAAGATATTGGACAAACTGAAAGACAATAGGTGATGGTATTAAAAGCCAAATTTTGCCAAGAATTAATATAATCTGATCAGAATTTGAAAGCACTAGGGGGAATTCCCTTGCAGTCCGGTGGTTGGGACTCCATTATGCAAACTGATTAATAGCAAATGATGTTTAAGTCTGTCTTTACAAATAATTATTCCAAAGGCTCCAGTCCTCCAGCTCTGGGAGACAGACAGTTAACCCATTTCTCTTTTCCGGTCTTGAGGAATGTGTTTTCCAGCCTCGGGTGAATGGATGAACCTCTACTCGCTAGACAGAAGCTAGTGTCCAATCTATTGGGGACTGATCCAGGAAGCTTACATGCAGGGGGGAGAGAATACCCCCAGAGAAAAACAGAGTGCTGTTACAAAACAGACAAACTAATAAACAAGGAACAAAAAACCAAGCTAACAAAAAACCCTAGAGAGAAAAATAACATGCCCACCACACAGTTTCTATTTCACTGCAAACTATTGTCTCTCAGTTTTGATTTGGCCACTGCCCTCTGGACTGATATTGTGTTTGTCTCCCTGACCTCGGTTCCTTGTCTTTCCTTGGCTGCCATTTCTTTAGCCTTTGCTATCAGGATCCTAGAAGGTACAAGAGGAACCTCTCATACAATTACCTAATCTCCTCCTACCCTAGCCAGCTCCTCTCACTTTCCCCTTGGAGGTGGTAGGACTGTGAATCTGTACAAGACTGAGCAGCACGGGAGTTTGTGAGGCATGGATAGGCACTGGCACAGCCCGTTAGTAAGAAGCTCAGGCACTGTTGCAGACTCTGGGCTTGGAGAGCCTTTGTCAGCTTGACTGTCAGTCACAGAGCATACAGAATTGGGATTTCCAGCCTCCTGGTGGCTCAGATGGCAATCTGAGCTACAGGTAGATGTAATGCAGGAGACGCGGGTGTGATCCCTGGGTTGGGAAGATCTTGTGAAGAAAGGAATGGCAACTCACTCCAGTATACCTGCCTGGAGAATTCCATGGACAGAGGAGCCTGGCGGGCTACAGTCCATGGGGTCACAAAAAGTTGGACACGATGGAGCAACTAACAATCATGAGACCCAGGGAAAAAAAACTCCAGATAATTAGAATGAAAACTTAACTGCATATTTGACAGCTGGCTAAGTGCAACATTCATTAGAAAGTTAGAAAATTATTCCCTTTCTGCTTTCCAAGTTGGAAGTGTGTTTAAGTGCTATAGTGATTATTGAGATGATTTTTCTCTCTGAATGTTTTCTCCTTTTGTCATGTGGTTAACTCCTCTTCAGAGGTTCTTGGCAAGTTCTCTTTGTTCTGCAGGTGCACCTGAAATTCCGATTTATCATTAAGTGGGAGCTTTAAGAAACAGCAAACATGTACCAATTAAATGAAACCACTGTCTCCTTCTGCCATGTAGCTTTGTATAAAATGATTATATTTCATGTTGCAAACTACATAGTCATTATCATCAGGAAAATTCTTTGTGGTAACTTAATCATTTATCTATCCATCCACCCTAATGTCCATCAGTTGACCATCCATCCATCCATCCCTCTGTCCACCTATTCCTCCATCCACTCCTCATGACAAATGCTCATTGTGCAATGACTGTGCTATGAATGGAGTAGTGCGGGTGCCATGCATACTCTCAAGGAACGCACAGTCTAGAGGAGAAACTTAAGTCACTTGGCACATAAATCGGTTTCGGTCGATACTGATTATGAAAAGCAGTGGAACTTTTTTCAGTTCTGAACTTGGGTAGGTGACAGTAACACATGCTTTTCTTGGCAGTTCTAAACATGAGGGCTGCCAAGGTTTAGAGTTTACTCTCTTAATGAGGAATAATTGTATTTGAAATGGAAAGAATGTGGTAGAAATCAAGAGTCATAATGTGTGAACTGGAGGTCTATTAATGTGTTAGCGGTATTCTTTTCTATCTTGGTAGCTGCCAGGTTTCTGCATCGCTTCCAAATGCCGTGCTCATATTTGGGAGAGTTACTTATGGTCTTCATTTCTCCAGTCCTTGACTGATGGAGTGTGGTCTTTTATAATAAAGCACTTGATCACACGTAGGATCAAATACCTCATCTGCAAAATGGGGAACATATCATTACTTACTACCCAAGCTTTTTTTTTTTAAAAGAATTTTTATGTAGGCCATTTTTAAGTCTTTATTGAATTTGTTACAGTATTGCTTCTGTTTTATGTTTTGGTTTTGTGGCCACAAGGCATGTGGGATCTTAGTGCCCCGACCAGGGACTCAACCCACACTTCCTACATTGGAAGGTGAAGTTTTAACCACTGGACCACCCAGGAAGTCCCACCACCAAAAAAGATCAATTAATCAAGCTAAAAATGTTTACCATTATCCTTGTTTTACAGATGATAGGGTAAAAAGACTTACCTGAAGCCTCAGGCAACAGCTAGCAAGTGGCAATAGAGCCGGAGTGCCGACATAAGGTTAGTGAATATTCCACCCCAGGTCAACACCTTATAGGTAGCCAAGGTGTTGTTCTCTGCGAAGGACAATGGTGGTTGCTCCTTATGGTTTCCACATGGTAAAGCGTGAGGTTGGAGGCAGGCAGACTGATTCAGAATCCAGACTCTACCCCTCATGGTCCTCACGGTAAAATGAGAACAATATTGCCAGTGTTCGTTTCACTGGTTAATGGTGAAGACCAAATGAGAACAGGCACATAGAGTGCTTGGCAGAGGCCCTGGCACACAGCATAACCTTTGTCACTAAACTTTGATTAGTGCTGTGTTTACTCTTACTGTTTGCCTAGAGGCCACAGTGACCCTCACTTGCTTATCCTTGGTTCCTTTGGAACTGGTTGGAGGGGATGTCAAGTGAAGTGATACAAATTTGTTCTACGACAAGGGTGCCCAAGCTTGGCTTCGTATCAGAATTATCTGGGATATATTTTGTTTGTCACTGATGTATCCTCTTTTTAAAGGATTTTTGGAAAAATGTTACAAACATATAAGAACATTTTCAAAGGGTATCCATTGAAAGGTATATCTTTTGCCAACATAGATCTTCAATTTCTCAGATCCCTCTGGCACTGTTGTTACCAGAGCCTGGTATCTTTATGAAATATGATGGATGCATGCACATTTGATATAGCTTGTGTGCTCATGCGCATTGTTTCATATCTCTTTTTTTCTCAGTAGTCTGACTTGGAGAAGAACATCTTCTGTGAATACCTTCAGATTTATGGCTACAGTTTGTTCTATTGTATGGATGTTACAAAATGTACTCAACTCGTTCTTTCTTGATGGACGTTTAGACTGTTTCTAGACTGCTAATACAAGCAGCACTGCCATAGATATTCTTCTGCACAGTTATTTTTGTACTTTATTGCTATAAGATAAATATCTTGAAACCAGATAGCTGGATCAACAGGTTTAAGAATTCAGTGGACATTTACAAAATTGCCTTTCAAAGAAATTATACTGAGTTACTCTCTCATCAGTTTACTCCTCATCCAACTTTATAATCTTTGCCTAACAGATAAATAAAAAATGGCAGTTCATCATTGTTTTAAACTATATTTTAAAATCTATGACAAACAGTAAGCATGTGTTCATATGTTTAAAGGCAAATTTCTTCACTTGTCTGTGAAATCTCTATCCTTGTTTTATGCCAGTTTTTTACTGGGTTCTAACTTTTTAAAGAAAGAATCATTTACTTATATCAGTTCAGTTCATTCGCTTAGTTGAGTCTGACTCTTTGTGACACCATGGACTGCAACATGCCAGGCTCCCCTGTCCTTCACCATCTCCAGAGCTTGCTCAAACTCCTGTCCACTGAGTCAGTGATGCTATTCAACCATCTCATTCTCTGTCATCCCCTTCTCCTGCTGCCCTGAATCTTTCCCAGCATCAGGGTCTTTTCCAATGAATCAGCTCTTTGCATAAAGTTGACCAAACTATTGGAGCTTCAGTTTCAGCATCAGTCCTTCTAATTTTAATATTCAGGATTGATTTCCTTTAGGATTGACTGGTTTGATCTCCCTGCAGTCCAAGGGACTCTCAAGAGTCTTCTCCAACACTACATTTCAAAAGCATCAATTCTTCCATGCTCAGCCTTCTTTATGGTCCAGCTTTCATAGCCATACATGTCCACTGGAAAAACCATAGGTTTGAGAAGACAAACCTTCATCGGCAAAGTAATGTCTCTGCTTTTTAATATGCTGTCTAGGTTGGTCATAGCTTTTCTTCCAAGGAGCAAGAGTCTTTTAATTTTATGGCTCTAGTCACCATCTGCAGTGATTTTGGATCCCAAGAAAATAAAATCTGTCATTATTTCCACAGTTTCCCCATCTATTTGCCATGAAGTGATGGGACCAGATGCCCTGATCTTTGTTTTTTGAATGTTGAGTTTTAAGCCGGCTTTTTCACTCTCATCTTTCACTTTCTTCAAGAGGCTCTTTAGTACCCTCTTCACTTTCTGCCACAGGGGTGGTGTCATCTGCATATATGAGGTTATTGATACTTTTCCTGGCAATCTTGATTCCAGCTTGTGCTTCATCCAGCCCGGCATTTCTCATGATGTACTCTGCATACAAGTTAAATAAGCAGGGTGACAACATACAACCTTGATGTACTCCTTTCCCAATTTGGAACCAGTCCATTGTTCCATGTCTGGTATTCCCATCTCTTTAAGCATTTTCCACAGTTTGTTGTGATCCATACAGTCAAAGGCTTTAGCATTGTCAATGAAGCAGAAGTAGATGTTTTTCCGGAACTCTTGCTTTTTTGAAAATCCAACAGATGTTGGCAATTTGATCTCTGGTTCCTCTGCCTTTTCTAAAACCAGTTTGAACATCTGGAAGTTCAAGGTTCACGTACTGTTGAAGCCTGGCTTGGAGAATTTTGAGCATTACTTTGCTAGCATGTAAAATGAATGCAAATGTGAGGTAGTTTGAACATTCTTCGGCATTGTCCTTCTTTGGGATTAGAATGAAAACTGGTCTTTCCCAGTCTTGTGGCCACTGCTGAGTTTTCCATATTTGCTGGCATACTGAGTGCAGTACTTTAACAGCATCATCCTTTAGGATTTGAAATAGCTCAACTGGAATTCCATCACCTCCACTAGCTTTGTTCATAGGGAAGCTTCTTAAGGCCCATTTGACTTTACACTCCAAGATGTCTGGCTCTAGGTGAGTGATCAACTATTGTGGTTATCTGGTTCATGAAGATCTTTTTTGTATAGTTCTTCTGTGTATTCTTGCCACCTCTTCTTAATTTCTGCTTCTGTTAGGTTCATACCATTTTTGTCCTTTATTGTGCCCCTTTTGCATGAAATGTTCCCTTGGTATCTCTTATTTTCTTGAAGAGATCTCTAATCTTTCCCATTCTATTGCTTTCCTCTATTTCTTTGCATTGTTCACTTAAGTAGGCTTTCTTATTTCTCCTTGCTATTTTTTGGAACTCTGCATTCAGATGAGTATTTCTTTCCTTTTCTCCTTTGCCTTTCACTTCTCTTCTTTTCTCAGCTATTTGTAAGGCCTCCCCATAAAGTCATTTTGCCTTTTTGCATTTCTTTTTCTTCAGGATGTATTTGATCACTGTCTCCTGTACATTGTCATTAACCTCTGTCCATAATTCTTCAGGCACTCTATCTATCAGATCTAATCCCTGAATCTGTTTGTCACTTCCACTGTGTACTCCTAAGGGATTTGATTAGGTCATAACTGAATGGACTAGTGATTTTCCCTATTTTATTCAATTTAAGTCTGAATTTGGCAATAAGGAGTTCATGATCTGAGCCATAGTCAGCTCCTGGTTTAATTTTTGCTGACTGTATAGAGCTTTTCCATCTTTGACTGCAAAGAATATAATCAGTTTGATTTTGATATTGATCATCTGGTGATGTCCATGTGTAAAGTTGTCTCTTGTGTTGTTGGAAGAGGATATTTGCTATGATCAGTGCGTTCTTTTGGTAAAACTGTGTTAGCCATTGCCCTGCTTCATTTCGTACTCCAAGGCCAAACTTGCCTGTTATTCCAGGTATCTCTTGACTTCCTGCTTTTGCATTCTAGTCTCCTATACTGAAAAGGACATCTTTTTTTGGTGTTATTTTTAAAAGGCCTTGTAGGTCTTCATAGAACCATTCAGCTTCAGCTTCTTCAGCATTAGTGATTGAGGCATAGACTTGGATTACTGATATTGAATGGTTTGCCTTGGAAATGAATAGAGATCATTCATTTTTGAGATTGTACCCAAGTACTGCATTTCAGAATCTTTTGTTGACTATGAGGGCTACTCTATTTCTTCTAAGGGATTCTTGCCCACAGTAGTAGATATAATGGTCATCTGAGTTAAATTCACCCATTCTAGTCATTTTAATTCACAATTCCTAAAATGTCGATGCTTTCTCCATCTCCTGTTTGACCGCTTCCAATTTACCTTGATTCATGGACCTAACACTCCAGGTTCCTATGCAGTATTGTTTGCTTTCACCACCAGAGACATCCACTGGTTTCTGGGTGCTGTTTCCATTTTGCTTAGCCCTTTATTCCTTCTGGAGCTATTTCTCTGCTCTTCTCCAGTAGCATATTGGACACCTACTGATCTGGGAGTTCATCTTTCAGTGTCATATCTTTATACTTCTTCACGGGGTTCTCAAGGCAAGAATGCTGAAGTGGTTTGCCATTCCATTCTCCAGTGGACCTTTTTTATCAGAACTCTCCTCCATGACCTGTCTATTTTCTCCAGGGCATCTTTCCAACTCAGGGCTCAAAGCTATGTCTTCTGCATTTGGTAGGAGGATTTTTTACCACTGAGCCACCAGGGTATTCCCTATTTCCCTGTGGTCAGGTACTTATCTGTACTCTTTTATTTTTTGAAATTTATGGTTTTCTTTGCACCCTAATATAAGTTTTCACAAAGGTCTCATAGACTCTTTTTATCTTAAATTTATTTATTTTTTAATTGAAGAATAACTGCTTTGCAGAATTGTGTTGGTTTCATAGACTCTTAAAGGGAGGTGCTCTATTCTCTATTTTGAGAGCATTAAATTAGTCATAGATGAACAAGCTCTAATTTGTTTATTTTGTTACTTAGATCTTCTATAGCCTTACTTCACTGGCTTACTTCATTAGGCCTATTGATCTAACATGGGCCAAAGGAGTTGAATTAAGCTACTTGAGTAGTTATAATATTTCTATCTTTGTTTCTTATATTCTGTTAGATTTGGATGACATTGACTTTGGCTTATTAAAGACTGGTACGTATTCAGCAAACCGTGCAATAATTCTGTTTTAATAAAGTACCTTATTTTATCCAATTTAATTCTTTCTAGTTGGAATTAAAAACTGTTTTAATAAAGTCCCCTATGTTATCCAATTTAGTGCTTTCTACCTGGAGTGAAAAAGCTGGCTTGAAACTCAACATTCAAAAAACAAAATCATGGTATCCAGTACTATTACTTCATGCAAATAGATTGGGAAACAATGGAAATAGTGACAGACTTATTTTCTTGGGCTCCAAAATCACTGCAAATAGTGACTGCAGCCATGAAGTTAAAAAATGCTTGCTCCTTGGAAGAAAAGCTATGACCAACCTAGACAGCATATTGAAAAGCAGAGACATTACTTTGCCAACAAAGGTCTATCTAGTCAAAGCTATGGTTTTTCCAGTAGTCATGTATGGATGTGAGAGTTGGGTGATAAAGAAAGCTGAGCACCAAAGAACTGATGCTTTTGAACTGTGATGTTGAAGAAGACTTGAGAGCCCTTTGGACTGCAGGGAGATCAAACCAGTCAATCCTAAAGGAAATCAGTCCCGAATTCCTTGGAAGGACTGATGCTGAAGTTGAAGCTCCAATACATTGGCCACCTGATGCAAAGAACTGACTCATTGGAAAAGACCTTGAGGCTAGGAAAGATTGAGGGCAGGAGAAGAAGGGGACGATAGAGGATGAGATGGTTGGATGGCATCACCGACTCTGTGGACATGAGTTTGAGTGAGCTCCAGAAGGTGGACATGGACAGGGAAGCCTGGCATGCTGCAGTCCATGGTGTTGCAAAGAGTCAGACACGACTGAGCGACTGAACTGAAGCTGGAATTAAATCTGTTATCTAGTATTATTTATTGCAGCTTTCCTGCCTCTTCCTTTGGATCTGCATTTACCTGGTAGTGTTCTGGCCATTCTTTCTACTTCAGCATTCTTGCTTTTCTTCATTTTTAGAAGTTTTTTTTTTTTTTTTATGTAGCATAAGTTTAGCTTTTGTTTTGTGAAGTAAACTCAGCGTTCTTCTTTCATAGTAAATTTATTCTAATCACATCTCTTCATTTGCCATATACTTCTTTTTGTTCTGTCTTCATTTTTATATATTAGCTAGCATTAGCATTTTCCTTTGTTTTTAATGCATATGTTTTGTTTGAATTAAATATTTTAACACACTCTCTCTTTTATTTTCTGCATGTCTACATTCCACTCTCAGATGAACCACAGAGACAGGATAAAAGGGTTTTCCAGAAGGTGAATGATTGTCTGACTAGTAATCTAGGACAAAGTAGCTCACTACTGATTACTGATTCTTTTCCACCAAAGAATTGATGACCTTATTTGAACTCCCAAGGAATAAATAGTCATATAAATCTGTCACCAAATATTTCCTCTTTTAGATATTGACAAAATGAGAGACAAGTGAAGCCCACTTCTTACAACTCATCCTTTAATGATTTGCTGGATAAAATGAGAGACTTGAACCAGAAAACCTATGAGATTCCTTCTAGTTCTGTTCTGTAATTATCACTGCTAGTAACACATACATGCTTCTGGCCTGGTAAAATACTTAAACCCTTACAATTTTTAATGAAAATATAACATGCAAGAGAAACAGAGAAATCATAACTCTACAGCTTGGTGAATTATTACAAAAGGAGCCCCCTGGTATAGCTGTCACCAAAAGTGAGAAATAAAATACTCTGTTACGTTTGACATCCTCTCATGTCCCCCCAAAATGTAATAACTATCCTGACTCCTTTTGTTACAGATCAGTTTTGTCAGATTTTGAATTTTATACAAAAAGAATCATACAACATTGATCATTTTTATGTTTCGCTTTATTGGCTTAATATTATGCTCATGAGATTCACTTAGGTTATTGCATGTATCTGTAATTTTTTATTTTCATTGTTGTATGATACTGCCATGTAAAAATATACCATTTATTTTCCTACTGTTGATGAAATCTTGTTTTTCTTCCCAGTGTTTGATTCTTGAGTAATTGTTCAAATGCTAATCTGACCAATCTTCTGCATGCCTTCTTGGGCAAATGTGCACTCATTTCATTTGGTTAACATCTAGGAATGACATTTCAACATTATCAGGGTTCTATTGTTCAACCACAACAAATAGCGCTAATTTTCAAAGTGGTGATAACTATATTCCCAGTATAGTTGGGATCCCAGAAGACTGGAGATACCAATTGTTCTACATTTTCATCAGCAATTGTTATCAGAAGATTTATGTTCGAGTCATTCTGTTAAATACGATGCTATCTCATTGTGATCTTATTTGCATTTCTCTGATTGCTAATACATTTTCACGTTCATTGACCATTTGAATGTATCATTTCTTTGCAATGTCTATTCATATCGTTTGCCATGTTTTCCATAAGGTTGTTTGTCTTTTACTTATTTATTGTTTTTAATTTATTTTTATTTTAAACTCAGTCTTTATTGGAATATAGTTGCTTTACAATGCACTTAGTTTCTGCTGCACAGCAAAAGGAGTCAGCCATGCATGTACATATATTCCCTCCCTTTGGGGCTTCCTTCCCGTTCAGGTCACCACAGCACAGTAAGTAGAACCCCCTGTGCTATACAGAATGTTCTCATCAGCTGTCTGTCTATAGATGATTAATTTCTTAAATATATATATTCTGGTACAAGTCCTTTGCTAGTCACATGTACAGGATCTTCTGCCAGCCCCTGGCCTGCCATTTCATTTCCTAGAGGTATCCTATGAACACCAGAAGTTTTTAATACAAATATTGTCTATGTTTGTCATTATTTCCTTTATATTTAGTGCTTTTCATGTCCTGTTTAGGAAATTTTTGCCTACCCTAAGGTCAAACGAATATTATCTTCTAGAAGTTTTACTGATTTATTTTTCACATGTGGATCTACAAAGGACCTGGAATTGAGGTTTATAGTTTCCACATGAATATCCAATTGATCAGCACTTTTTGTAACAAATAATTTTTTTCCACACTGACCTATGAGTTTTGTCATAAATGTATGGATCTTTTAAAAGCTCCTGTTCTAGTCCGTTAGTCTATTTGTCTACACTTGCGCTTCTATTATACAGTTTTATTTACTGTAGCTTTATAATAAGCCTTCATGTCTAAAATTATGAATAAGTCTCTTTAATCTTCATGACTCTATCTAATTTTAAAATTAGGTTTTCAGTTTATATACATGTACACACACTGGATTTTAATTGTATTATATTTGTTCCAGACAGTGGGCTGTTGGTTCAGAGACAGGAAAAAATTCACTACATGAGAAGAGTAGAAGGCCCTGAAACCGCATGGAAAGGCAATTAGGGTGAAGAAAGCAGAAAATGAATACTACTGAGCCTCTCAGCGCGCGACAAACTACGCTTCTGAAAACCTTAATGTCACTTCCATTTTGCAGAGGAGGAAAATGAGGTAAGTAAGAGGATTGCATAAGCCATCGGGTGAAAGAGGTGGCGTCCTCACGAACGGGATTAGTACCTTTTTAAAGAGGCTCCAGAGAGCCCCTTCATCTTGTAAAAATACAGTGAGAAGCCAACAGAACAGAAGAGGGCCCTCACCTCACCATGCTGGCACCCTCATCTTACTTCCGCCTTCCAGAACCGTGAGAAAAAATTTCTATTGCTTAAGCGACCCAGTCTGTGATATTTTGTTATAGCAGCCAAAACAGACCATAGCTCAGTTGGTAAAGAACCCACCTGCAATGCAGGAGACCCTGGTTCGATTTCTGGGTTGGGAAGATCCCCTGGAGAAGGGATAGGCTACCCGCTCCAGTGTTCTTGGACTTCCCTTGTGGCTCAGCTGGTAAAGAGTCCGCCTGCAGTGTGGGAGATCTGGGTTGGGAAGATCCCCTGGAGAAAAAGGCTACCCATTCCAGTATTCTGGCCTGGAAAATTCCATGGACTGTATAGTCCATGGGCTCACAAAGAGTTGGGACAGGACTGAACAACTTTCACTTTTCACTTTCAAGCTACCCAGTCAATGCTACTTTGTTATGGCAGCCAAAAAGACCAAGATACCGGAAGAACCCTTAATGAATACAATACAGAAGAGAGGTTAAGAATACCATCTAATGTCTTATATGTTTTTTGTGCTGGTCTCTTAACATCTGCATGTTTAGGAAGATGGCAGTCTGAGGAGGGGCTGCCAAGGGAGGTGGTTCCTAAATATGTCTCCCCATCCCAAATTATTCAAGAACTATGCAATGAGAACGTGCTTTGATCTAGGTCCTATGTCAAGTGTAAGTGTAAAGGAGATGCAAGACCTAGGATTCCTGTCCTCAAGGCACTTTGTGCCCCAGTGGGAGGAACATATTACAGACACAACATTGTTTTATGGAATGATCAGTGAAGCAACATCCCAGGCTATCAGGGACAAAAGAAGCCCAGAGCGGGATATCTTAACCAGTGTGGTGGTTACCTTCAATTTCCCAGAGATCTATGGACTTGAGCCGCAGCTCAAGAGGAAGAGACACCAGAAGGGGAAAGATAGGGGAAGGGAGAAGGATGGGAAGTCATCTGATGGGATGTGCATTGGACACCAAATTCCATGACCACAGACTCTTGATGTTCAGAATTAAGCTCTAACCATCAGAGTCTTCCCTGGGTTAGTCTCTCCAAAAAACCTCATCCTCAATTTTCTTGTGTCAAACCCTCAGGCCTGTTGTGAGCAGATGGATTAAGTTAACGTGTGTCAAAATAGTGAGTAAAATGCAGAGCAAAATGAAAATCAAGCTTTTGACTTTTCCAGGCAGTTAGTGACAGGAGAAACACAGACTCTAGCATTAGTGGGTGGAGTTAGTTAAAGCTATTGGTGATTTAACAGCTGACTTATCTCAGGGGAAAACTATCATTTCAGAGTCTTATCTGTGGAGTAATAATAGCTAAAACATCTCCTTCTCCAGGAAAAAGTATTTTCTTTCTAAACTGTTAAGCTTTATGTAAATATTTGATGACTTTGTAATCTCTTTCTATTCTTTCTTTTTCCTCAGGCTCTAAAATCTTAAAAAAAAATAAATTAGATCCATCTTCACATTGGTTATAGAATCTGACTAATGTGTATTTGATTTCAGTGCTTCAATCCTATGTATATTCATGAAAATCAGAGAGGAGAAAATTACTTCCTGCCCAATATATTCCAATGAGGATTTTGATAAGCAGAACAATCATCTAATTGGTACATTTCTATTTCTACTGCTTTCAGGCTGGGACAAGAGGCTCCTTATGTAAATCAAGAAAACTGGGGAAATGGATGCTGATTTATGGATTGCCAATGGTAAGTCAACATTTTTCTGACCTTGGGAACTCAGCTCAAAAGCAAGGTCAAAGACATCATTGCAAAATGAGAAAACAGAGTGAGGAGTGGGTTCTGGCTGAGTTAATAGTACTCTAGGGAGAGCCAGATTTGATCCCTGGGTCGGGAAGATCCCTCGGAGAAGGGAATGGCAACCCACTCTAGTATTCTTGCCTGGAGAATTCTCTGGACAGAGGAGCCCGGCGGGCTACAGTCCATGGGGTCACAAAGAGTCAGACACAACTGAGCAACTAATACTTTCACTTATTATCATTATGCATGAATATAATGGAATATACTATTATACATTGCTAGTAACTGAATCGTGTTTCCTCAACATTCATATATTGAAGTCGTACTATAAAAAGTGACTGTATGGTGACCCTGTATGCGAGAAAACAAAAGAGACTCAGATCTATAGAGTGAACTTTTGGACTCTGGGGGAGAGAGAGAGGGAGAGGGTGGGATGAGATGGGAGAATGGCATTGAAACATGTAAAAATAAATAAATAAATAAGAAAAGAAAAAAAAAAGTGACTGTATGTAGAAATAGAGCTTCGGGGAGGTAATTAAAGTTAAATGAAGTCATAAAGGTGGAGTCCTGATCAGATGAGATTCAGTGACCTTATAAGAAGAAGAGAACCCCTCTCTCTCTTTTTCTTTATGCACACACACCAAGGAAAAGTCAAGTGACACACGGTGGGAAGGTAGGTGTCTACAAACCAGGAGGCGTTCTCTCGTCAGCTTCAGGAATCTACACCCTGATTTTGAGCTTCCAGCCTTCAGAACTACTTTTCTGTTGTTTTAGCTGCTCAGTCTATGGTATTTTCATATGCTCTCTGCTCTTCATGTATCCAGGAAACATTTATTTTCGTGAACATAATCTGTGCTAAATACTGTTCTAGCCCCCGCGTTAACAAAGATTATTGGAAACTGATTTTGTTTTCCAGAAATTCAGGTTTAAGTGGAATGGACAAACATGATTGAATCATTGCAAGTCAGGTTTAGAAATAAAAGTAGAAAACGGTGGTACACACGGGAGAACATATTTTAGTGTTCCTGGGAGGATAGGGTAATGCTTATTTTAAGAGGTGGCATTTGAACTAAGATTTGAAAGATGCAAGGTAGTTAGGGCATCCCTGGCCAAAGCAAGAACATGTGCAAAAGCTAGGGGGAAAATAGAAACTTTAAGGAAATGAAAGGTAGGTTTTATGCAAGGAGCATTGTATGGTAAGGGAAAAAGTAGGAGAAAAAATTGGGAATGTGAACAAGGAAGCATGCATTAACTAGTAGTCTAGGTTCAGAAGTTTGGGTTTCATTGTTTGAAAAATTGCGACCTTTGAAGATTTTCCTCTTCATGAATTTTGGGGTTCTGTCGCTAGGTGAAAATATATTTATAATTGTTATGTTTTTCTGATAAATCGATACATTTGTCATTACACAATGTCCTTTCTGTATGAAGTAACAATTACTGCCTCCAAAGTACATTATGGCAACCTGGGCTCTTTTTGCTTATGGTTTCACCACACATCTTTCTCAGTCCTTGTTTCTTCAACTTATTTGTGTTTTTGTATCTCAAGTGTGTCTTTGACAACATATTGTTGAATCATGTTTTTTTGTTCATCTGTATTTATTCTGCCAATCTCTGCCTTTTGATTTGACTGTTTAACTTATTTACATATTGTGTAACTACCGAAAAGGTAAGATTTACATCTGCTACTTTGTTGTTTGTCTTCTCTACGTCTTATGACTGTTTCGTTTTTTCCTCCATTACTACCTTATTCTGTGTTAAACAAACTTTTAAATTTTATTTTCTCTCTCTCTCTCTTTTTTTTTTAACCAGATTTATTGAGCTGTCTTCTCAGTGATTGTCTTGGGGGTTATAATTAACGTCTTAATTTAAAACAGTGTAATTTCAGTTTAAAAGAACTTAAACAATATACAAAAGTTTGCTCCAATACAACTCTATTCCTCCCTCATTTTGTGTACTGTTATCATAGAAATGATATATGTTATATATATATGATAAACATATATATATGTTTATACATGCGAAGCTTATTTATATTTGTTTATAATTATTGCTTTGTGCAATTAAC
>SJYQ01001839.1:128163-179858 GCA_006410935.1 Redunca redunca | reverse complement strand
CCCGCCATCTTTCTCTTCTCCTTCTGCAACTCCTGCTACACATTTAGCATATCCATGTATGATGGTGTCCCATAGGTCTTTTAGATTCTGTTCTTTTTTTTTTTTCCTTTTATTTCTCACTGGATAATTTCTTTTCACTAGTCTTCAAACTCACTATTTTTTTTTCTTCCAGCCGCTCAAAACAAATACTTCCCCCTACTGCATAAGAATTTGTTTTCCTAGAACCTAACAAGGGCAAGAATGTCAGCTATGTTCCCAGGCAATGTTTATTATGGTACAATGTGTTCTGCATGGTAAAATGCAACTGGACTGTAAGAACTATACATACCTGATTGGCTTGACGCCACCCTGGGTACAGTGCCTCTTTAACTGGGCACATACTTGCGGTGACCCAGGAACCCATGCTTCTGGAACTGTTACGAGATGCTGGCTCCCACGGGACATGACACGTGAAAGCAAGGCTCTCGTGCCTGCTCTGTGTGGCTCTGGCTTCCTGGCATCTGAACCTTCATCTGGGGTTGGGTGAGAGCCAAGACACCGTTCTTCTGCAAGGACCCCTGCAGTGCCGCAGTGCTGGCTTTCCTGGATCTTTCTGAGTGAATCTGATGTCATGTGTGGCCTAGGGTGGTGTTGTGAGTCTTAATGTTTACTGACCTTAATGAGACACCGTGGTAGGGTTTGCAGAAAGCCTTGTGATACGCCTTGGCATTTACGTAACCAGGGGTGATCTGCAGTTTGATCTCCTCGTCTAAACTTCTGCTGTCACAACACTTGAGACCATCTATAATGGATCACGTTTTACTTTCCACACCAAGCTAACATATCTTTTGAATATACAATCTGTAATGGTAGCCCACTCCAGTATTCTTGCCTGGATAGAATCTGGGACAAAGAATCCCACGGACAGAGGAGCCTGGGCAGCTACAGTTCATGGGGTTGCAAAGAGTGGAACGCAACTGAGCAACTAAGCACAATAATATTATTTTCATTCCAGTCTATTCTGAAGGGCAGTCATACATAGTACAATCTTATTTTTCTATATTAGTAGAATTCCACTGTATTTGATGATCTTTCAGTGTTTTCAAAGTGTTCTCATACTTATGATATCATCTTTTCCTTAAGTCACATTGCTTTGGCATTCTTGCTCTGATGTCGTATTGGAAATTTTATGTTCTAAGATGTTTAATGGTTTTGCTTAGGGAGACAGACAATTAATGGCAGATCCGTGATCTGTAGCCTAGTTCCCTCAGCCCTGAATTCAGTATGCTTTCCACTACTACGCAAAGCAGCAGTTATTAGCCATGTCACAATGAGCCCCAGTGCCCAAGGAAGTCAGTCTAAACTGATCTTGTTTTAGATCGTTGTTACCAAGTAAGACACTCACCCACGGAGCCAGCAAGAAAACTTGCCAGATCTGTTGAGGGCTCTTCAACCTTTGTGTTGAAAAAGGAAACTACTTCCTCATCACTTTAACACTCATGTCACAGTTTCAGTGAGGGCCTTGTCACAACTGGCAAAATTCGTTTTCAACTGAAATCTGTTCATGCATATTCAAAAATGCAAATTAGAATGTGTGCCCTTAACTGGAAAGAAGTTAATAACCTGTAATAGCTGCCTCTGGCTCTCCAACCCCCAACGCTCTGGTGTTTTCATTAAGCAGTGGCGAGAGAGAGTGGTTTCTCATGGAAGCTCGCTTTGTATTTTGACATCTGTGTACACAGAACACTATGATTTATATTTATGATTAAAGGACACCTTCTTCTTGGCCTATTATTCTTTACCTGAAATTTAAAAGATTAAAAAATAAACTTATATTCTTTAAATGATAGGATCATAGAATCGGGAATTGTGTTTAAACAATCTTCTCATTTTATTAGCTGAGGAAAGTGAGTCCCAGAAAAGCAAAGCAATTTTCCCAAGGTCACACGAAAATTGGGAATTTTTTATTTTTTAAAGGTTTTTTTTTTTTTTTGATGTGGACCATTTTTTAAGTCTGTATTGAATTTGTTACATTATTGCTTCTGTTTTATGTTTTGGTGTTCTGGCTGTTAGGTATGTGGGATCTTCCTGGACCAGAGATCAAACCCATGTCCCCTGCATTGCAAGACAGATTCTCAACCACTGAACCACCAGGGAAACCCATCATTTATTTTTAGTATTTAAGAAACAGGGGCTTCCCTGGTGGCTCAGATAGTAAAGAATCTTCTTGTTATGTGGGAGATCTGGGTTTGATCCCTGAGTTGGGGAGATGCCCTAGAGAAGGGAATGGTAACCCACTCCAGTACTCTTGCCAGGACAATCCCATGGGCAGAGAAATCTGGTGGGCTGCAGGCCATGGTGTCGCAAAGTGTCAGGTATGACTAACCAACTAACACTTTCAACAACAACAATGAAACAGTACATCAAAAATGGATTATCAACAATTTCCTGGGTCAGCTCTTCAGAATGCTGAGATGCAGAGACTCTTAACTAGGTAGAGGAAACACAAAAAAGTTAACCCAATGCATATATGTAAAAATAATAATATACATATTGTTCATTTGGGGAGTATATATCCATATGGTTAGCTGATGAATATCTGACTATTTTTCTTTTATTGAAGGCATAGAATGTAAATGCAATATAACAAATGTTCTGGGAGATGGTAACTCTAATGAGACATTGTCTCGGCCTGCCTGGATCCTACAATTTAATAAGGCAGCCAGTATATAAGCAAATATGCTAGTGACTTAATGTCATGACACACCCAAACATACACACAAATACATGCGGTCAAGACTATGGATATGACCTAGTTACATATCTTCCTTATTTCAACCATTTTTCTCTATCTCAGCCATACTGGTGGCTTCAGTTTAGTTCAGTTCAGTTGCTGAGTCATGTCCGACTCATTGTGACCCCATGAACCGCAGCACGCCAGGTCTCCCTGTCCATCATCAACTCCCAGAGTCCACCCAAACCCATGTCCATTTTGTCGGTGATGCCATCCAACCATCTCATCCTCTGTTGTCCCCTTCTCCTCCTGCCCTCAATCTTTCCCAGCATCAAGTGTCTTTTCAAATGAGTCAGCTCTCCATATTAGGTGGCCAAAGTATTGGAGTTTCAGCTTCAACATTAGTCCCTCCAATGAACACCCAGGACTGATCTCCTTTAGGGTAGACTGGTTGGATCTCCTTGCAGTCCAAGGGACTCTCAAGAGTCTTCTCCAACACCACAGTTCAAAAGCATCAGCTCTTCTGTGCTCAGCTTTCTTCACAGTCTAACTCTCACATCCATACATGACTACTGGAAAAACCATAGCTTTGACTAGATGGACCTTTGTTGGCATAGTAATGTCTCTGCTTTTTAATATGCTGTCTAGGTTGGTCATAACTTTCCTTCCAAGGAGCAAGCATCTTTTAATTTCACGGCTGCGATCACCATCCGCAGTGATTTTGGAGCTCAGAAAAATAAAGTCAGCCACTGTTTCCACCGGTGGCTTAGCCATTTCTACTCACAGCATACCTTGTGAGCCAGGGTAGCAGAGTATGTTAGCTGGAGCCATAATGCTCAGGCTCTGTGCTTAATGATCAGGTGAGGGAAGTCACCATCTTTGTTCCTCTGGTTTTTCATCCATATAGTGGGCGTGATAATATTATCTACCTTTTAGAGTTTTTGTGAAGGATAAATGAGTTAGGACATTTAGACAGTTTAGAACTGTCTGTTTAGTTTGGACAGTTTAGAACTGTTTTAGGCCCAAAGTTAACACTAAATCATTAGCTTAAAGTCCAAAGGAACAAACCACTGGTGCATCAACTTGGATGGGTCTCTTCCTCCCTTCCCTCCGTCCTTTCTTCCTTTTCCTCCTTACCCTCCTCTGTGCTTCCTAGGGGACTTAGCAACCTTTACCTCTTTGTCACTACAGTATGTGGGATGAGGTGGGAGGCGCCTTGGGTAGCTTAATAGTTAATTGTTATCCAGTTTTTTTTTTTCCATAAAATGCATGATCAGACTGCTAAACTTTAGGACAGATTACTGAGAAATCTGATGTAGGGCAAAGCAAGGCTTGGTGAGAGGTGGAAGTGAACCCTGTTGGTCTTTCATTCTATCACTCATTTAACAAATGTCTATTGAATTCCTACTCTGTGTCTTCATGTATGGAAGTGTAAAACTGAATGAAATAAGATCTCTGCTCTCAGCTACCTCACAGGGTTATAGGAAAAACAGACCAGACAGTAGAGAGCAGAATATACCACTAGTGGACATGGTAACGTTATTACCTTCAATACGTACTTAATGATACACTGAGCGTTCTTCTAAATCCTTTACCTGACTTAATTTACACAACACAATCATCTCTTTCAGTAGGTGCTGTGAACGTTTCAATTTTATACAGACAGAAAGTGGGAAAAAGGAACTTGCTGCTGTCGCTGTTTAGTCTCTCAGTTGTGTCCAACTCTTTGAAACCCCATGGACTGTAGCCCATCAAGCTCCTCTGTCCATGGGATTTCCTGCATAAGAGTATTGGAGTCGGTTGCCATTCCCTTCTCCAGGGGATATTCCCGACCCGCAGGTTGAACCTGAGTCTGTTGTATCGTAGGCGGATTCTTTGCCACTGAGCCACCAGGGAAGCTCAAGTAACTTGCTAGAGATGATACAATTAGTAACTGACAAAGCTGGGGATTAGGTCTCAGCACTCTGATCCCAGAGCTTCCACTCTTCAAAAATGGACCTTTTTCAAAAGAGAATGTTCTGTTGATGGGAAGGTCAAGAAAGGCTTCGTGGATGGGCAATAGCTCAACTAGTACAATAGTGTCATTCAGCAATTAAAAGCTGTGTTTCTGGCTTGCACAGCCTAGATTTAAATCCTGCCTCTGCTCATCATTAGCCACATTTTGGGGCAAGTTGTATCTTTGCATGTTTCATATTTCTCAATTAGAAAATGGAGCCAGGGACATCTCTGGCTATACAGTGGTTAAGACTCTGCACTCTCAATGCCAAGGATACATGTTACACAGGACAGCCAAAAGGGAAAGAAAAAAAGAGAAAGAAAAGGGGTAATGATACATATTTTGCCAGGATTTATAAAGATAAATGAAAATGAAGTTTGTAAAATGACTAGCAAAAGAATCAATAAATTAGAGCTAAAGATACATCCAATCGCACAGATGTAGATCAGAGGACCAATTTCGGGTAGAAGGAAAATCATAACCAAGACGTGGATGCAGACAGAAGAGAGGGCTCCAGGGGTCAGGCAAAGAAGAGGTCTTCATGAGGTCTCCTGAGTGTCCCCAAGGTGAGAGTTAGGCGACTCCAGGGAACCTTTACCTGCTTCACCCGTGCCTTGCTGTTTGCCTGGAAGTGACTTTCTGAAACTTTAGTGTTCCGTCTTTGAAATCTGCATAGTGATATTGGGCTGTAATAGGACATAAGGGTTATGCAAGATTGAGTAAGGGAAAGAATCTGGCTTAGATGCTCCAGCTATTTTGGTAGACTCTAAATCTGATCATGGTCATAGGGCTTGGAGGATCTAGGAATTAGTGGCCACGTCATTTTCCAGACTCACTTTTTCTGTTCTCCTGATGTCCCTCAGGGCTTTGGTCGATTTCAGAGTCAGTGGTCAGCAGCATAGGAAGCCAAACCGGTGCTTCATCAAGACTGGGGAATTTTGTGCTCAATCCTGGGCTGCTCTCTGTGTTTGCTGATGGAGTAGCAGAGCTGGCCAGCTAGTTTCAGGGTCACTACTCCCTGAGGCATTAAATAGGGATTGAGAGGAAGCCTTAGAAAGTGTGAAAGGCAGAGACGTCTACAGAAATTATCACACAGCGAACTAGGAAAGAGCAGTAGTATTGCCCTTGTTGTGGACCTGCTGATCAATGTCACAGGATGGGACCGTCTGTAAGGCATTCATTTTCCATTTCCTGCTTTGTCATTATGCAGGAAGCACAGGCGAGCCCTATACAACCCAGCCTGATTTAGTCAAAGTCATTTTAATTCCACCCACATACACTGAGCTCTTCAAATTCGCTGTGTGTTGGGCCAGGCTTCATGAATAGGTAACGTAATACTATTTTCCGTCTTGCCAGGAAAAAAATCAGATTACTATACAGTGTATAAGTGTCATGATAGGGAAAATTTCTGGGTTTAGAAAACATACAGTGGGGACAGTTAATTCACCTTGAAGGTGGGGGTCTTTGGAAAAGAATCTTTTTGATTCACGAGTAGTTCATTGATAAAGAGGACATACTAGGATGTATGTCCAGAAGAAATATCCTATGAGGGCACTGAGGACTTGGGACAACTTCAGTTAGTTCGATGAGGCTGTAGATTTGGATTTCTAAGGACAGAGAACAAAGAAAAGAAGTTAAGAGTTTAGTAATAGAAAATACAGGATTTCTGATTCTCAATATGTATAATCTCCTTGGCTCACTTTTAACACTAGGGACTTAATGGAGAACATAGAAAGCATCCATACTCTCTTACTTAAAGCTGGTAGAAACATGCTTAGGGAATCAATACTTGAAAGTTTTCAACAGACTGGGAAGATTTTTGAAGCACAGAAGGATAACTCTCATAGCGCTAAACAAAAAGTCTCACTGAATTAGATTCTAAACAGCCAGTTGCCACAACAGAGATAGTGGAGTCCTGGAATGAAAGTGTATATACATACATGCATGCATGTGCACGCATGCAGAAAGCCCTGACATTTTATTTGTCCATGAGAAGCCAAATGTGTGACATGATACTTGAAGAAGCTTATGCCATCCTAGGCTACACAGATAGATGATCAAGTTCATGGTTGTGGTAGGATGGAGAGAAAGTAATAAAGTCTTAAGAGTCAGAAACACCGGGTTCTACCACCCGTCCCTGTGTGGTCTTGGATGCATTTTGCAGCCTCCATTTAATCATCTATGTAGTAGACTGATTGATAACTATTCACTCACTGGAAGATTAAATAGGAACATGTGTAAAGTCCCTAATACAGTGCCTGACATATTAGTAGTCAAGAAATGTTGGTTTCTTTACATTAACCTCATTCCCAAATTGACACTGAGCACATTCAATCAGAAAATCAGTGAAAAGAAATTAGGAATAATCCAGAGTAGGATGATAGAAATGATCAGAATGGGAGCTGGACTTGGCATGTTTTTGTTATTTTGTTAAAGAGAAAACAAGCAAACGTACATGGATCTGATACATGTACATGTAATTGGAGGACTTTTATATGGAAGGGAGGACAAATTTATTTAAATAGCTTCAGAAGGTGGAGCAAGGATCATTCTCCCCTCCCTGCCATTCTTCTTTCAGCTACTTAACCCCTACTTATCCTTCAGATCACAGGGCAAAAGTCATTTCTTTATAGTCATTTTACTATACTTTAAAAGAGCATCCCGATAGTTGATTATTATCTTTGTCTGTTTGCATGACTGATGTTCATATCCTTACTCAATTTTCAGCCCCATAAAGGCTGGGATCATGCCTATTTTCTAATTCATTATTCACCCAGCCCTTGGCATGGAACCAGGTGCATGGAAGCCCTCCAATATTTGTTGAATATGATTCCTGCCCTCAAGCCTTACAATCCTGTAAGACTTCACAGGAAACATTGACACTACTAAGGTGCTGCAAACTCAGGTTAGGTAGAGGAGACAGCCTCAAGCCAGATAATAGTTATTTTGAGCAGCAGAAGCCAAATAATTTACCTAGAGTAATTGCTGCCCTCTCATTCAATGGTCCAGCTCTCCATTTCCAGTGATGGCCACCTAATAGGGTCTCCATCTGAACATGTGGCCATATTGCTGAACGTTAGTGGAGAGAAATGACTTTGCCCATCTGAGGACATTTACAGAGTTAATAAAGTGGAAAATATCAAAGTGAAACAAGGTCACAACCCAGGAGAGGGCTTTCAGCAGAGGCAGCTACAGCAGGCATGGGGAACAAGGGGCCTCATTTGCTTGAGAAGGATCTTAGTCATGCAAATTAATGGAAAGGAAGGAACGGAGGGTTAGCTCAGGGATGAGCAATGATGACAAAGGACTGGAGACATATGGCAAAGGAGGAAATGCAATGTTATGTCAGCTTTCAGTGATTCATAACTAACAGCAAGAGGTCTGCAAAGGCAGATTGAAGGCGTGCAGGGTGTTATGTAATCATGCCCTAGTGATGCATGAAAGCATTGAGCATTCCAATGTGCATAGTCTGACACGCTTGCTCTAAGAAGTCTAGGATTCTGTGGTCGTGGAGATACAGTTTACACAGCTAAAGNGTGATGCATGAAAGCATTGAGCATTCCAATGTGCATAGTCTGACACGCTTGCTCTAAGAAGTCTAGGATTCTGTGGTCGTGGAGATACAGTTTACACAGCTAAAGAAACTTTTTTTTTTTTTTTTTAAGAATTTTCTCAGTTCTTTGAGCCAGTTTGGGTTAAATCTGTTTATACCTAGAAGCCATTCCCATCTCCATATATGCTCATTCATCCATTCATTCGTTAGTTTATTTTTTGAAACCTTTATTTATTTTATTTTTGACAGCCCTAGGTCTTCACTGCTGTGTACAGGCTTTCTCTAGTTGCAGGGAGCAGGGGCTACTCTCTAGTTGTGGTTTGCAGGCTTCTCACTGGGGGTGACCTTTCTTGTTGCAGAGTATGAGCTCCAGAGCCTCATTCATTTATTTACTCAACAAATTATTCAGTGCCTTGTTTGTTTGAGCCTCTAGGCTAGGTGATGTGTTACTTTCTACTGCCTTTATGCAGGTTCAAGTTAACAGTCATTTCTGTATGGGGTTATCACAAGAGTCTTCAAATTGATCCTTGGTCTCTAGTCTGTCCATGTCTAACCCTTTCTCCATTCTTCAGCCAGGCTGGTCATTCTAAATCATGATTGTGGAAGTGTTTATGTGTGCTGGAAGTGTTTACCTACTCACTCATGCACACATTTTGCACACACAGAGATATACTGGGCTGTAATCACATTGAATGCTGTGCATTTCCTTGAATGTGCCTGGCTTTCTCTTATGCAGACTTTGTGTTTTGCCTAAAGAACACTTCCAGACCGTATTCCAGAAAATTGACTCCTATTTATCATTTTGCTCTCAGTGAGGAGATCGGTTCCCCTGAGAAGCTTTCCTTGATCACCCAAGAAATGTTTTGGTAATTTTTTCAGGCTTTGCATCACACTGTATATTTTCTCTGTACAGTAAGTCTCTTTCATACAAATGAGATCCATTCTGAGAGTGCTTTCCTGAGTCCAATTTGTTCGAACGTCCAACAGTTAGCTTAGGTACCCAACTAACACAGTCGGCAATATCACCTCTGCTTTTATGTTTGCTTCTGGACATCCTGGGCTTGAAACAAAGATACTATTCTACTGTACTCTATACAGTACTGTCGCAGGAAGACCCCTTCCAGGGCCTGAAACAGGGCTGTTGTCTAACACTCAGAAATGAATTGTCTGAGGAGACACATGTGCTGACAAAGCAAGAAATTTTATTGGGAAAGGGCACCCCGGTGGAGAGCAGTAGGGTAAGGGAACCCAGGAGATCAGCTCTGCCACATGGCTCGAAGTCTCCAGTTTCATGGTGATGGGATTAGTTTCCCGGTTGTCTTTAGCCAACCATTCTGACTCAGAGTCCTTCCTGATGGTGCACGCCTTGTTCATCCAAATGGATGCCAGAGAGAAGGATTCTGGGAAGTGGTCGGACATGTGATGTCTCCTTTTGACCTTTCCTGAACTCTTCCGGTTGGTGGAGGCTCATTAGTTTTGTGTTCCTTACCAGGACCTCCTGTTGTAAAACAACTTATGGAAATAGTTACTACGGTGTCTGGCCAGGGTGGACGGTTTCAATCAGTGTGCTTCACCTAACAGTACTGTAGCATAAAGTACACAAAATCACACCCGCTTGTAGAGGATGCATGCATGTGACAATCAAATACCTTCTCCCTATGGGGTAGGAGGGAAAACAAGTTATACGGCTCAGGAGGACTGAACTCCATTAATAGTTACAACATGTGGGAAGGAAGGATGATAAGGGTCTGGTTTTTCTGTTCCTGCGTTTCAAGACCCTCCTTGGTTTTATCTGCTCTTTTGTCCTCAGGTCACCGCAACAATGTAGCCAGACATGTGAACTAACCTATGTGATTGGACATGCAAATGTACCTTCACTTCTTTGAAATCTCCCAACTTGAAGGTTCATAGGTAGAAGAGATAGTGTAATGTCACATGGCATTGTCATTGCAAATTTCTTACCTGTTTCTCTGAACAAATTCAAGAATGCATGAAGGAAGGGCACTATCTCATTGACAGTTATAGCCCTTGAACTTAATTCAGTGCCTAGTACCTAGTGATCACTGAGTACATGTTTGTCAAATAAAATAATTTGGTTCTCATGTAGCCAGCATCAAATGAAAAATAAAATGTCACCAATTAGGACAATTCAGGTCAAATTTTACTCTAAATTCCTTTGCTATGTCCTACCTTGGATTCCTTTTCTTAAAAATGCTTGCTGTCCTTTACCTCTTCCTTCCCTGGTAGGTCAGTTGGTAAAGAATCCGCCTGCAGTGCAGGAGACCCCGGTTTGATTCCTGGGTCAGGAAGAGCCACTGGAGAAGGTATAGGCTACACACTCCAGTATTCTCGGGCTTCCCTTGTGACTCAGCTGGTAAAGAATGTGCCCGCAATGCAGGAGACCTGGGTTCAATCCCTAGGTTGGGAAGATCCCCTGGAGAAAGGAAAGGCTACCCTTTTGACTATTCTAGCCTGGAGAATTCCCTGGGCTGTATAGACCATGGGGTCACAAAGAGTCAGACACGACTGAGTGACTTTCACTTTGCCTCTTTACTGAATCTACTGCTACGGGCTTAAAAGTCTTCCATATCTGAAAACAAAGAATATTCTTTTTTTACTGGCCTCTTTGTTTTTGCCATGTTGATTAGAATCAACTCTGGCTTCTCTGGCAAGCCTCAGCAACAACACAGCTGGGCTGTCTGGTTTGAGGGTCCAAATTTGGGCTGATTCACATAGCAGCCATCCTGCCAGACTGGGCTTGGCTCTGGCAATGGGGGACCAGGCATCAGCTGTCAACACTATCATCTCCAGCCCCTTTCAACTGGAGTCAATAATTTTTCCTTCCCCGTGGTTGGTTCCAACTTTTCTAGCCAATTCTCACCAGGATAGCAGTGCATCATCAGCTTCGGTCCACTGATGGGTTAAGTCCGAAACTAGTGTTGTTACTAAAAGCTTGGTATCCAATGAGCCTGAGGTGAGTTTAAGTGTGTGTCAAATTAAAGCTTTACACTACTCAGTTGTTATTAACTAGAATCTTACAAAGGAATGTAGCTCACTGGTTTGTCAAAGTAATGTTATACCCGATTACTAACACATGCCAGCATCACTTATATGTGTTTCTTGCCGATGGCATGTGAATTTATTGCTGTGCCATTTTTATACCTCAGAGCAGTTGGATCTAATCCTACTCCTTATGGTTGTGTTCCCTGGAAAGATCTTGCTGATAACATAGATTTGTACAACTGATAACTTCCTCACTCCACTGGAAATTGACATCAACTTGTAGAAAACCTTGGTTTTCTTATACAGTAGTCTCAGTATAGCACCTTCAACTCAAATCCTCCAAAGTCCCCTCCTGCACATACAATGAGGCACTTACTACATCAGTTTAAGCTAGGACATGGGGTTACAATAGAAGGTCTACCAGGGTATTGAATATCCAGTCAATGGCTGTCCCTACAATAAGTTCTTTAAAGGCTGAAGAACCTGAACTGGTGGAGCAGGCTATGTTGTAAGGGCTTTGGATTCTATTGTTTCTGATTCCTCCTGTACTTGGGCAAAGTCACCCTTCTATTAATTTCCTAATGCACAGTTAGATCATTAGTAGCTGAGATACTTTGGAATTAGCTTTACAGACTGTACATAGTACTCACCCTATTTCCAGAAGGAGATCAACTAGACAGTGCTGATGCTGAAAGCTCAGCCTCTCTGTATACCAGTGCTGAGTCAAATCTCAGGGATAGAGTTTTAGGTGAAGTAGAAAAGGATAGCTTTATTGCTTTGCCAGCAAATGGGGGCAGAGTGGGCTCCTTCCCTGAAAAACTATGTGTCCCAACCCAGGAGAACTTGGTGAGGAGTTTTATAGAAATTGGTTCAAGGGTTGGGTTGCTGTTAAGATTAGAGTGTGTGCACTCCTTTAATATGGCCTCAAAGGGTCTCAAACCATGACTGTCTCTCTGGAATGAGGATTGTTTCATCTTTCATTTATTAGTGGTTTTAGAACTTGCAGATATTGTTATGTGTAAGCCTGGAGGTGGGGTCATTGCATTTTGGCAGCTCCTCCCTTGTTTATTCTCTATGTCTATGTCTCTATTTCTGCTTTGCAAATAAGTTCATCTGTACCATTTTTCTAGATTCCACGTATTTTAATTAATGAGATGGTTGGATGGCATTGCTGGCTCAATGGATGTGAGTTTGAGCAAGCTCTGGGAGTTGGTGATAGACAGGGAGGCCTGGTGTGCCATGGGGTCTCAAAGAGTCAGACACAACTTAGTGACTGAACTGAGTTGAATACAATATTTGTTTTTCTATTTATGATTTACTTCATTCTATATGACCGTCTCTAGGTCCACCCACATCTCTGCAGATGGCACAATTCTGTTCCTTTTAATGACTGAGTAATATTTCATTGTATAAATGTACCACAGCTTCTTTACCCATTTCTCTGTTGATTGACTTTTAGATCGCCTCCATGGTTTAATGGGGACAGGGTTTCAGTTTAGGAAGGTGAAAAATTTGGGAGATAGATGAAGGTGAGAGTTGCACCACAATATCATGTTCTTAGTGCCACTGAACTGTACAGTTAAATATAGTTAAAATGGTATGTTTTGTATTATGTGACTTTTACCACTTAAAAAAAATTTAAAAATCACACACACATACTCTCTCTCTCTCTCTCTCTCACACACACACACACACATGCACACAGACTATTAAAGGAAAGGCTCCAAAAACATAAATGCTTTTAAATATAAAAACATGCTTCACCTAATATTTTTATGAAAAAAATTGAAACTAAAAAATATTTTTACACCTATGACTAGAATTTAAGAGATTGAAAACATGCCAGGTAGACAAGAGAGTATGCATATGGGCACTCATATATGCTGTTAGAAGTTTACATTGCTACAGTAATTTCAAGGGGGTATTTTGCAATTTTTATGAAAATAAAGGGCTTCTCAGGTGGTGCTAGTGTAAAGAATCTTCCTGCCAATGTAGGAGACACAAGAGACATGGGCTTGATCCCTGGGTTAGGAAGATACCCTGGAGAAGGAAATAGCAACCCACTCCAGTATTCTTACCCAGGAAATCCCACGGACAGAGGAGCCTGATGGGCTACAGTCCATGGGATTGCAAAGAGTCAGACACAACTGAGTGACTGAGAACATGAAAATAAATGTGCATAATTCGTGTACTTGCAGTTCCACTTAGATGATTTTATACTATAGAAGTTCACTACATAGCATGAATATCTTAAGGTGGATATGTGTAAGAAATTTTATTGCAGCCATACAAATAACAAGAGGAGTAGAAACAACTTACAGGACTTCCAGTTGGTTGGGGCTCAATTAAATTAAACCCAGTATCATGAGCCACTTTACACCCATGAAAAATAACGAATAGGGTTAATGAGGAAGCACCAAAATGGCAAGATATTCACTAGGTAAAATAATGTGAGAAAAAGATACTTTCTAAGCCCATTTACAATAGGATCTCAAAACTTAGTGCCAAAAAGCTTAGATTAAGGAAGAATTTTGTTTCTTATTTATACACCCCAAGATATAATTTTGTCATCATGACTAAATTTTAATTTCTTTGCATTTTTTAACTTTAAAAAATAACCTTGTCATTCTCTCTATCACTTGGAAAAAATTTACTCTTCCTTGTAGGCTCATTATTGCTACTCCAACCTTGTGCCCTAGGAGCAGTCAAGGAGTTTCTCTTTTCCCCAGATGTTCTGCTTATTTGCAGTGCCCTTTCCTGATCGTAAGAGTCATTGGCCTTGTCTTAGCCTCCTCTTTCGGCTTTCAGTCAGCTTCTTGCTGCCGTTCGAATTCCCCCATGAGCCTCGAGCCTCTGTTTTCACACAGGCTAATAGGGAGATCAGTATTGGGAGTTTATGAACTGTTCCTTCATTTGCACTGACCCTCTAGGGCTGAAGTTTGCATTTATAATTTTCTAAATTGTAAATGTGCTGCCAGAAATAGCAACAAAATATGTCTCGGGGCACCCAGAGTCTGTTTTCAGGATCTGAGATACAAATGCTTGAAAACAAGTCACCAGGCAGCACGCAATCCATTCCCAGCTTTTCAGGCTCTGTGTCTGTTGCTCTCTCAACTGTCTTTCTTTGTTTCTTGTTGCATCATCTGCTACTCTTCCCTTCCTCCTCCTCATCTTCATCCACTCTTGGTTTTTGTGAATTTAGGGATTCATTAAGAAAAGATGGCTTCTTGTTTGTATCATGGACCAATCAGACATCGTGGTCAGGCAAGGCTTGCACTTGAGAGACCTGGCTACAAGGTCCGTCAAGGCTGTTAGAGGGGATAATGTAACAGTGACCAGAAAGGTGGGTGTGAATGTGGGGTGAAGATTGTCCATTCCACTTTGCTTGAATCCAGTTTGAGCTCTCTATGGGGCATTCCTGTGGGACACACAAGTCAGGGGTATAAGACAGACCTAGGCTGTAGACACTGGCTAGAGAATCATCAGCGTATTTAAGATTCTCCAGCTAATAAGTGACAGAGTTGGGATTCACACCAAGGCTGTGTGACTCCAAGCCCTGAACACAATTCACATATAGTATTGCTGACTTCTTAGATGACTCCAAGGTCAGTTCCAAAGTTGAGGTTCTAAAGACAGCATTGCTTCCCCTGGCTGTACTCCCTGCCACACTCCATCTCCAGGGCCTCTTTCCCTTATCTCACACCCTGAAAGGACCCTGGAACCGTTCAGCTCTTTGCTATGTACTGTGGCAGTCTACGTTTGTAGAAATTGACTCTGGGATCCCTCAGCTTCAATCTGACAACTTTTTGAAAGCACTAAGCTCTTGTTGTCAAATGTGAACAGGTTATCACATTCCAGGTCAATATGTTGGGTTTTCATCCATCTGTTACTCGGTAACAAATTAGAACATTTCTCTTTGCAGCTCTTGCTTCATTCCTCAGTTATTTGATAGATTAAGCAGTTGGATGCATCTTTTCTAATGTGGACATTCTGAGTCTTGGAGCAGGCATAAATTGTGACCTTTAGGCGTGTGTGTGTGTGTGTGTGTGTGAGTGTGCGTGCGTGCGCGCACACGCATGCATGCACAATCTCACTCGTGTCTGAGTTTTGACATGGACTGTATCCCACCAGGTTCCTCTGTTCATGGGATTCTCCAGGCAAGAAGATTGGAGTGGGTTGCCATTTCCTTCTCCAGATGGTCTTCCTGACCCAGGAATCGAACCCAGGTCTCCAGCATTGTAGGCAGATTCTTTACCAGCTGAGCTACAAGGGAAGCCCTGATCTTCAAGCATATGCCAGAAAATCTGAGCTTCAGTTGGTGGGAGCTGGATGGGTTCTTAGGGATTATTTATTCACAAAGTATCACTTTGTAAATGATGAGGAAACTGATCCCAGAAATGTGAAGGGATTTGTCCACAGTCACACAAGCACTGGATGGCAGTGGGTCCTGGGTCAGCTCTCCCCATCACTCAAGACTTAGATTGATAGAGCCACAAAGAGGGGCAAAATTGTTGAGTAACTACAGAATAATCTTAAACAATTCTATGCCATCTCTTCACTCACCCTTTAACTTCCTCTAAGATACAATTAAAAGATGCTTACTCCTTGGAAGGAAAGTTATGACTAACCTAGATAGTATATTGAAAAGCAGAGACATTACTTTGCCAACAAAGTCCATCTAGTCAAGGCTATGGTTTTTCCAATGATCATGTATGGATGTGAGAGTTGGACTGTGAAGAAAGCTGAGTGCAGAAGAATTGATCCTTTTGAACTGTAGTGTTGGAGAAGACTCTTGAGAGTCCCTTGGACTGCAAGGAGATCCAACCAGTCCATTCTAAAGGTGATCGGTCCTGGGTGCTCCTTGGAAGGAATGATGCTAAACCTGAAACTCCAGTACTTTGGCCACCTCATGTGAAGAGTTGACTCATTGGAAAAGACTCTGATGCTGGGAGGGATTGGGGCAGGAGGAAAACGGGACAACAGAGGATGAGATGGCTGGATGGCATCACCAACTTGATGGACGTGAGTCTGAGTGAACTCTGGGAGTTAGTGATGGACAAGGAGGCCTGGAGTGCTGCAATTCATGGGGTTGCAGAGTCGGACACAACTGAGTGACTGAACTGAACTGAACTGAAGATACACCTGATATCCTCAACCCTAAATCTGAAATGGTAGGATTTGTTAAATCTACCAAAGCAACCATTTGACCATAGATCATACCTCTTGCTTTGGGCAGAAGACAATGAGTTAAAAAATCCCTCCCTTCTTTTATTGTTTTGCACAATTAACAGAATAGGCAGTCCTTTATGCAGGGCAAGAGGAAACAACCTCATGAGAAGATTGATTTTGTCATATGTGAAGTGTAGTTCACGAACACTTGAAGCTAGGAACCTCTTGACATTGCAGTGTAGCAGCTTTTAAATCATGCAGACCTTGGTTTAAAGTTGAGAAACACCAGTTACTGGTTGTGGGATGTTCATGTTACTGAAAAGTATTTTGGTAATTCCAGCTTCAGGCACAGCATGATACAGAGACACATCTAAGTGTCATCAAGCTTTTGTATGCTCCTTGTCTCCTTGGTCTGCCTTCATCTGGATAGGCTGCAACCTGAATCTGATTTTCCTTATACGGTTGCCAATAATTTCTTAGCACTGTATGCCTTTGATTTTATATCCAGCAGAAAAGAGGGTGTCTTTGTTTCAAAATGTATAGTATTCTCTAAGGTTTACAGTGATTGGACTGGGTTAGGTTACATATTTTCTCTAGTTCGTCTATGTGATCAGAGGGAAGGAATATACCAATTGAATTAGCTCAATTTTCATCTTCCAAACCTGGCAATGAAAGACAAAGAAACTAAATGACTTTTTCAAGACCACAGGCCATTGATGTAGCAGGACTTTAAATTCAGTATTCTTTCTAATATGCCACATCCTGCAAACTATCTGTAAATCAATTTCCACTTTTATTTGTGCACAAACAGAGGAATTTAACTCTTCACATCTGGCTTGCACAGTTATATCTCTAATTCCAGTCATGGTTCTTCCATTGACCAATTCTGTGATCCTTAAGCAAGTCCCACAACCTGTGCCAGCCTCCACTTTCCCATCTTTAAGGTAAGAAGGAGGATGTCTGTTCTGCATCAGGACATATGCATTAATTCCCACAGAAGCACTTGCAAATTTCAAAGGGTTACACAAATCTACGATGTTGTCAGGACTAGCAGTGGCGGTATTAGTTTTTTTGACTGTTGAACAGCACCTCTATGATAGGCATTGGTCATCACTGATTCTTTGTGATCTCAATGAAGTCAAGGATCAGGTCTGTCTTGGGCCACCATTTCTGACCACAGAGCACAGTTCTGGGCACACAGTATAGTGCTGAAGAATACTTCATTAATGAATGATTTAACCCACATTTATTAACTTAAGATTTAGAAAGCTGAAACCTTCATTACATGTAATGGGCTGGTCATTCAACCACAATGTACCTCTCTTCTTTCATCTAGAAATTGGGGATAATATTATGTTATGAAGGTTAAATGAAGGAACACACGTAAGGCCTCTAGAACTCAGGAAGCACTCAAAAAAAGTTGGTTATGCTTATTTATGACATGCTGCTGACTTTAAACATTTACAAGAAGTCTAATTCACAAAGGACAATCAAGCCAAGATTCACCAAGTGCTTCCTATGTTGCTGGCCCAGTGCTGGCCCTGGGATAGGCATAGAAAAAAGACTTACATTCCACCTTGAGAAGTTCCTAATTGGTGGGCCACTGGGAGCCAAGCAAGCCTGAATTCTCCTCGATCCTGTGAGCAGACATTTCAGATTCTAAAAAGGCTGGTTTTCTCTGTCTCAAAAGACAGCTGGGCTTTCAGGTGTTGAGATGAGTTGAAACTCAAACATTTGGTGAGGGAATGGAGGGAGTCATTATAAATAGAAAATAAGTAGGAAGAGATTTTATTGAGGGAATAAAAAAAGCTCCTGGACATCCTTCAAAATAGTGCAGCTTCATAGAAATATACCACCTTGTAGTGCTTTGCTTAAAATAATGAGAAAGTTTCATCCATTACAGTGAAGAGAGTCTAAAGAAGAACTCCAGTGGCTTCTTCTTTTTGCTTTTAATGGATGAAAGAGCTCAAAGTTTCTATTTTCTTTCCTATCCAGAGCCAAAGGGGAGAAAACAGAATTACAGAGATGTATAGGCAGCCATGAGGTCATGTAGGGAACATTATTTTAAGCAGATAATTCTGGAAATAAAAATTTCTTGGGGAGAAATACCTAAAAAATTTAAGTGTTTTAAAAAATAGATGTAGAAGAAAGAAAAAAAAAATACAGAGCCTAGAGTTTATCTAAATTCAACTCTGTAGCTCAGATAGTTTCTAGTATCCTGGCTTAAATATAGGAAAACTGGAGGAATTTGTTGAGCATCTATTTAGGTACCAACACCTGCTCAAGGGGATTTAAGGACAAATAAATCAGTGACTTTCCCTAAGAAGGCAATTCCAAACTAGAAATTGGCCTCAAATACCAGTTGGGCTTCTCTTTTGGCTCAGCTAGTAAAGAATCTGCCTGCAATGCAGGAGACCTGGGTTCAATCCCTGGGTTGGGAAGATCCCCTGGAGAAGGGAAAGGCTACTTATTCCCGTATTCTGGACTGGAGATGTCCATGGGGTCAAAACGAGTGAGACACAAATGGGTGACTTTCACTTTGGAATCTTTTTTAGGACTTCCCTGATGATTGTGATCGTAAAGCATCTGCCTACAATGCTGGAGACCTGGGTTCAATCCCTGGGTTGGGAAGATCCTCTGCAGAAGGAAATGGCAACCCACTCCAGTATTCTTGCCTAGAAAATCCCATGGATGAAGGAGCCTGATGGGCTATAGTCCATCTGGTTGCAAAGAGTTGTGCATGACTGAGTGACTTCACTTTCACTTTCACCAATCTACAGAGCAAGGTCTCTGCTGAACACCTAAAGATGGCATTTGCCCCCTCATTATGTTCCATATTGCCTTGGTAGAAGAAGCATCCTTGGGTTTTTCTAGTGAATGCTGTTTTGTGCTTGCATATAGTAAATCCATTGAAACATCCCTACTTCCCTGACCATTTTGAATTTTTGCTCAGTACTATGACATCTTCAGTTCCTTTGCTGTAGTTGTCACTGTTGAATTCAACAAGGTTGAAGGAATCAGCCAAACCAACTGTGTCATGTCCTTCCCAGACCATAATTCTTGAGCTACAGATGAGCTCTCCAGATCAATGAATTCCCCACAGTCCCTGTGGTACATATCAGTCAAGTACTACAATTATTTTGGTGGAGGCCATTTCCCCCAGAGTAGGGATTGTGTTTCTTCACTTAGAGTGGGTTGAGACATACCCTCATTATTAGCCTGGATGCAATGAGGAGTAACGGGGAAAAATCTTGTAGAAAAAAAAGTGTCATCTTGTGAAGCATTTTTTTTTTTCCAGGTCACTGCATGATTCCAGGCAAATGGAAAAGCTGTCCTTTGGTGAGACAGACTAGAGACCTATGGGTACAGTCCAGCCCTTATGCTGATGTGCCACTCTCTCTTTTCCAGGTGATGCTACATGTGTGGTTCCTTGTTGTGTTCACTGTGATGGTTATAGCAACCTGAGATGTAGCCACGAAGTGTTAGTCACTCAGTTGTGTCTGAATCTTTGCAATCATGGACTGTAGCCTGCCAGGCTCCTTGGTCCATGGGATTCTCCAGGCAAGAATACTGGAGTTGGTTGCCATTCCCTTCTCCAGGGTATCTTTCTGACCCAGGGATCAAATCTCATTCTCCTGCATTGCAGGCAGATTCTTTACTGTCTGAGCCACAAGGGAAGCAACTGTCTGAGCCACCAGGGAAGCAGGGCCTCTTTGTCCACAAGTGCAGCAAATATGTTGGTCTGGGCTGATGGAAAAACCAAATGTAATGAAAACATCTCATTTGATATTATGCCAAAGAAATGTTGGCACTTCAATTTTGTTTGACTATAAGTCATCCTTAAGGCAATGCATTGGGGAGCCATTCATATAAGCCAACTATTTGGAGTAGTCAAGCTATTGAATTTCAAGTCTTGGGTAAGCATTCACATGTCAATGGGCATTCTCCCCTATCCAGTGTTATATTTTTACTTGGATTACCATATGCAAGACCCAGTTCCACATGTGTTATTCTAGTTTCTGCCAAGACATACTAGCTAGATCCTGCAGGTCCTTTAGTGTGTAGACTTTTTCTGCTGGGGCTTTCGTGGACTTGATTCTCGTTATTAGATTATAACCACAGTGTACGTGATAGGAGATCAAGCATCATCTCACAAGGTACCAGTTACAAATGACTCTTTTGTGAGAAAAGTTTTCATTTGGAAAGAATAGAAAGCTTGCCATGAGAAGATTTCAGAGGATTAGGGAGTTCAAAGATTTTCAGACTTGTCTATACTAATATCCCTATTCCAGGTCTAAATAGTCCTTTTTTTTTTCTCCATTAGGGCCCTGGTTTTGATATAAGAGACTTGTTGAGACAATTGATTTAATATTCTTTGCAGTTATTACCCCTGCAATCAGATTCACTGCATTACTTGTCTTCTAGCTTCAAGCTTCTAGCTTCCAGCTTCTTTGAATGCATCATAAAGATTCCAGATTTTAGATTATGCTGTAATTCAGCAATTAGAAGCACTGGACCTTTTTTTTTTTGCAAGGTCTTTTGTACTCACCTCCTTCCCCAAAGTCACTTTACTCACAATTCTTATACTTTCTTTGCTACCAAATTGATTAAGCATCACAAGTATTCAAAATCCCATAGCCTCATCCTTATTCCATTAACTACAGATGAAAGTCTCAGGACTCATGTGCCACCGCATCCCACCTACTAGTAATAGGGATTTTGTTGCATTCTGAGCAGTGAGAAAACCAGTTCCCAAATCCTGACCAACAGTCTGCTTTGCAGAACCACTTTTTTTTTATAAAGGACTTTTTTGATGTGTACCATTTTTAAAAGCCTTTATTGAATTTGTTACAGTATTGCCTATTTTTAAAAAATATAAATTTATTTATTTTAATTGGAGGTTAATTACTTTACAATACTGTATTGGTTTTGTCATACATCATTGCCAGTCCAGATTCGATGCATGATACTGGATGCTTGGGGCTGGTGCCTATTTTTTTATGTTCTGGTTTCTTGACCATGAGACATGTGGGATCTCAATTTCCCAACCAGGAACCCACACTGCCCGCGTGGAAGGCGAAGTCTTAACCACTGTACCTCCAGGGAAGTCCCCGAACCACTCTTGTTACCAGTAATCTGAGGCAGCGTTTCCTAGAAGTAGACCCTGAGGCAGGAATTTAGTGTGGATGCTTTATTTTGGAAGTACAACCCTAAGGTGAGAAGAGGGAGAGGAAAGCAAAGTGAGGCAGTGGAACAGTAGGAAGAGATGAAAAATGACGCATTAATCACACTGGAGAAGAGAATGGCAAAGCACTTTAGTATTCTTGCCTTGAGAACCCCATGAACAGTATGAAAAGGCAAAAAAGATATGACACTGAAAGATGAACTCCTGAGGTCGGTAGGTGCCCAATATGCTACTGGAGATCAATGGAGAATTAACTCCAGAAAGAATAAAGAGATGGAGCCAAAGCAAAAACAACACCCAGTTGTGGATGTGACTGGTGATGGAAGAGAAGTCCGATGCTGTAAAGAGCAATATTGCATAGGAACCTGGAATGTTAGGTCCATGAATCAAGGTAAATTGGAAGTGGTCAAACAAGAGATGGCAAGAGTGAACGTCGACATTTTAGGAATCAATGAACTAAAATGGACTGGAATGGGTGAATTTAACTCAGATGACCATTATATCTACTACTGTGGGCAAGAATCCCTTCAAAGAAATGGAGTAGCCCTCATAGTCAACCAAAGACTCTGAAATACAGTACTTGGATGCAATCTCAAAAATGACAGAATGCTCTCTGTTCATTTCCAAGGTAAACCATTGTATATCACAGTAACCCAAGTCTATGCTCTGACCAATAAGGCTGAAGAAGCTGAAGTTGAAGAGTTCTATAAAGACCTACAAGACCTTCTAGAACTAACATCCAAAAAAGGTGTCCTTTTCATTATAGGGTACTGGAATGCAAAAGTAAGAAGTCAAGAAACACCTGGAGTAACAAAGCAAATTTGGCCTTGGATTACAGAATGAAGCAGGGCAAAAGCTAATAGAGTTTTGTCAAGAAAATGCACTCTAGCAAACACCCTCTTCCAACAACACAAGAGAAGACTCTACCCGTGGACATGGACATCACCAGATAGTCAACACCAAAATCAGACTGATTATATTCTTTGCAGCCAAAGTTGGAGAAGCTCTATACAGTCAGCAAAAACAAGACCAGGAGCTGACTGTGGCTCAGATCATGAACTCCTTATTGCCAAATTCAGACTTAAATTGAAGAAAGTAGGGAAAACCACTAGACCATTCAGGTATGACCTAACTCAAATCCCTTAGGATTATACAGTGGAAGTGAGAAACAGATTTAAGGAACTAGATCTGATAAATAGAGTGCCTGATGAGCTATGGAATGAGATTACTGACATTGTACAGGAGGAAGGGATGAAGACCATCCCCAAGTAAAAATAATGCAAAAAAGAAAAATGGCTGTCTGGGGAGGCCTTACAAATAGCTGAGAAAAGAAGAGAAGCAGAAGCAAAGGAGAAAAGGAAAGATATACCCATTTGAATGCAGAGTTCCAAAGAATAGCAAGGAGAGATGAGAAAGCCTTCTTCAGCGATCAATGCAAAGAAATAGAGGAAAACAATAGAATGGGAAAGACTAGAGATCACTTCAAGAAAATTAGAGATACCAAGGGAACGTTTCATGCAAAGATAGGCTCAATAAAGGACAGAAATGGTATGGACTTAACAGAAGCAGAAGATATTAAGAGGTAGCAAAAATACACCGAAGAATTGTACAAAAAAGATCTTCATGATCCTGATAATCATGATGGTGTGATCACTCACCTAGAGCCAGAAATCCTGGAATGTGCAAAGCTAGTGGAGGTGATGGAATTCCAGTTGAGCTATTTCAAAACCTAAAAGATCATGCTCTGAAAGTGCTGCACTCAGTATGCCAGCAAATTTGGAAAACTCAGCAGTGGCTACAGGACTGGAAAAGGTCAGTTTTCATTCCAATCCCAAAGAAAGGCAATGCCAAAGAATGCTCAAACTAGTAAAGTAATGCTCAAAATTCTCCAAGCCAGACTTCAACAATATGTGAGCTGTGAACTTCCAGATGTTCAAGCTGGTTTTAGAAAAGGCAGAGGAACCAGAGATCAAATTGCTAACATCTGCTGGATCATGGAAAAAGCAAGAGAGTTCCAGAAAAACATCTATTTCTGCTTTATTGACTATGCCAAAGCCTTTGACTGTGTGGATCACAAGAAACTGTGGAAAATTCTGAAAGAGATGGAAATACCAAACCACCTGACCTGCCTCCTGAGAAATCTATATGCAGGTCAGGAAGCATGTTAGAACTGGACATGGAACAACAGACTGGTTCCAAATAGGAAAAGGAGTACATCAAGGCTATATATTGTCACCCTGCTTATTTAACTTATATGTAGAGTACATCATTGCCAGAGTCCAGCTCCAGCAGCTGGGGCTTCAACCTGAAGAGATGGACAGTGTTGGCGAATGAGACAGTCTCTCATTTATCTATGGACTGCCTGTTTATTCCAAGTTTAAGATTCTCTTTTATAAATTTACAAAAGCATTAGGCCAGAGGTTTGACATTTTCAGTACCCCCTCTGCCAGATTTATTGTCTCCATAAATCATTGTTGCTCCTCAAACAGAGTTCCTGCTTCAGTGATTCTCTCGGAATTAACCTTATCATCTATTATCTACCTCCTCTAATGTGTCCTATAGCTAACTTGTGATTACATTGTAACTCATGCTACATTCTGCAGTTTACTACTTATCTTCTTAGGTCCTGTTTGCCCCTAACATCCTGAGCTCACTATCTCTTAAAAAGGCCTCTAGTTATAGTGTCTCTAAAAATTCCTAACTCCTATAAGCTATAGTAAAATATGCTAACTTTACAACACTCCTAAAATCTTTAACCTCTAACTGTTCTAATTATTTCCAAGCCCTAAATTCAGTAAACTCCTTTGCCATAAACATTCTCCTCGCAAATAGGCTTCAGATATCAATCTCTCCCATGGCCTCAAGCTGCGGCCTATGTGCTCATCCTGGAACACTTTTTGTAAAAGTCCTTGAACAACTGTCAATGATTAACTTTATGAATTATTTTCAGAGCAATGCTGCAGAAGGCTTTATGCCTTCTCATGCTCCTCTCAAGAAGAATAAGCACCTTAATATTCCTTTTCAGTCAGCTCAGCCGAGGAGAGGAAAAGACAAGTCAGAATTACAAGGCCTAACTCCTTCATCCCAGGATCCGTGCCTGCGGAATGAGGAGAGGGGGCTGGGGACCGTGCCTCCATTTTGTCAGTAATGCCTAAAGTGGCTCCTGACACATCATGAGAAACACTGGGCTGGAAGAAGCACAGGCTGGAATCAAGGTTACCAGAAGAAATATCAATAACCTCAGATATGCAGATAACACCACCCTTATGGCAGAAAGTGAAAAAGGACTAAAGAGCCTCTTGATGAAAGTGAAAGAAGAGAGTGAAAAAGTTGGCTTAAAGCTCAACATTCAGAAAACGAAGATCATGGCATCTGGTTCCATCACTTCATGGCAAATAGATGGGAAAACAATGGAAACAATGATAGACTTTATTTTTGGCGGCTCCAAAATCACTGCAGATGGTGACTGTAGCCATGAATTTAAAAGACATTTACTCCTTGGAAGGAAAGTTATGACTAACCTAGACAGCATATTAAAACACAGACACATTACTTTGTCAACAAAGGTCCATCTAGCCAAAGCTATGGTTTTTCCAGTAGTCATCGATGGATGTGAGTTGGACTATAAAGAAAGCTGAGTGCTGAAGAATTGATGCTTTTAAACTGTGGTGTTGGAGAAGACTCTTGAGAGTCCCTTGGACTGCAAGAAGATCCAACCAGTCCCTCCTAAAGGAGATCAGTCCCGAGTGTTCATTGGAAGGACTGATGTTGAAGCTGAAACTCCAATACTTTGACCACATGATGTGAAGAGTTGACTTATTTGAAAAGACCCTGATGCTGGGAAAGATTGAAGGCGGGAGAAGAAGGGGATGACAGAGGATAAGATGGTTGGATGGCATCACTGACTCGATGGACATGAGTTTTCGTGAACTCCAGGAGTTGGTGATGGACAGGGAGAACTGGCATCTGCAGTCCATGGGGTCAAAAAAACAAGACACGAGTGAGTGACTGGACTGAACTGACTGAGTCACACTGGACAATATTTCCTCAGAGCCATGAAGAGACTTTGTTGCTGTGAAGGTGTATCTATCTGGTCATGTGGGCATTTTTGTGCCTCTCGGCCTAAACAGTAAGGTGCATGGAAGAAATCTATTGCAGGGAGTATTAACTGGAGGCTCCCTCCTCTCTCCTGCCCCACTGTTCAAATTCTGCCCCGTAAGAAGTTAATTCCCCTCTATATTTGGTTTAGCTCTTATGGCAGCTTTTGGAAATCTGGGTTGTGTGACATACCTGAAACAGAAGAAGTAGGAAAATCAAGGAAGAGGCAGAGACTGTAAGTGTGGTCAACCGTGGATCACGGATCTGCTAGACACATGTGGAGTCAATTGACATAGTTACATGAAAGCAATTGTCCTTTCTTGAGGAACAATTGAGAAGAAAGAGAAATGCCAGCAGGAAAAAATATCTTCATCTAACAAAAGGTAAAAAATGGATTAAATGTAGTAAAATTACCATCAGATGAAGCTATTTTCTTCATTTGTTTTTGACTCATTCAGTCATTCTTACTAACTTATGGATTCACTCAAACATTTACAAAGGCTAGGAACTGTGCTGGCAGCTGTATTCACAGTGATAAACAAAATATCTATAGTTCATTTCCTCTTGGAGCTTATACTATAGACAATAAGAAAAGTATTATCATATGCAATAACTATAAAATATAAGAAATCTAGTTATTTCAAAGCAATAAGAAATGCTATAATAGCTTCTAAAAATCTACTGTGGGTATTGAGAAACATATACCAATTTATTATTCATGGAGTTTCCCAATATTGAATCCTATTTGCTTTCTAATCAAAAGTTTAAAAATTTGCTCAATTCAGAAACTGAAAGGCAAATCTCAGATTGAAAATAGTAGTCCATGGAAATAAGTCTCAAATATCAACTGGAAAACATCTTAAGTGTGTGTATCCTCCCCAAGCCCAAGACCAGAGATTTTGATCCAGTAGAATTGGAATGAGGTCTAGGAATCTGTATGTTTATAGGACACTCTAGCTGATTCTAAGGATGATTAAGTCTCAAAGGAATATTTGGTTTAAGGTGCCTGCTATTGAATATTTAAAAAACTATTATTTTTTCCCTTGGAAAAATGAATTCTGTATGTTTGCATCCTTTCAGCAGTTCAGCATTTTGGCTTATCTTATCCTAAAGGATAATCCTGCCAGGAAATAATATTATTGCAATAATATTTCCATTTCTATCTCACTTTATAATGTATAAATTAATTCATTTTTTATTCATTCATTCATCAAACATTCATTGACTGCTTATGCAGCACCAGGTTTTATGATAAGTGCTGGGGATTCAGAAAAGAATTGTATGTGCCACTGTCCTGAAGTTCATAGTGCTTGAAGATGATAGATACATGTCAGGAGGCAGATGCCGTGTTGTGTCCCAGCACCATGAATAAGAAGATAAGTGACATAAAAATGGGAAGAGTCAGCTTTTTCTCAGGTATAGGGGGTGATGCATGTGTCAGGAACAACTTATTAACTTGTTTTATTAGTAGTAGTATTTTTAATATCTTCTGGCAAAAGCATAATCAGTATCAGGGTCACCCCGTAATATATGAGGCCCTGTGTGAATATTTTTGGTGGGATTTTTGTCTATATATGCAATTTAGTTAAAACACGTATTATAAAATTAATGAGTCTACTTGAAGCACAGTGTTTTATCAATGAAGATTTGGAGTAATGGTTAGAGATGTATACTTAGGTATTTGTTTATTGATTCATCATTGTACATAAAGATTCTTCATAGTAGATGGGCACCATCTCTTTATGTAAATGTCTAGAAGATATTGCTTTACAGTCTTTATTGTCAAATGTGCCATTATTGCCAAACTTCATGTTACTCACTGCCAGTAAAATGTAGCATGCTCATAATGTCATGGTTCTTTGGACCCTGTTTGTGTTGGAATATGTAGATCTTTTTGCATATGCAATTCCCTAATGTAATTTACAGCTGGTTACCAGTTGTAGCTGGCTTCCCTGGTGGCTCAGAGGTAAAGAATCTGCCTGCAATGCAGGAGACACAAGTTCAATCCTTAGGTTGGGAAGATCCCCTGGAGAAGCAAATGGCAACCCATTCCAGTATTCTTGCCTGGAAAATCCCATGGACAGAGGAGTCTGGTGGGCTACAGTCCATGGCGTCCTGAAAAAGTCAGACACAACTGACTAAACAATAACAACAACAACTCTTTATAACTCTACTCATGATACATCATTCTCCAAGGCATTCACGGATCTTGGACTCCAGTGATTTCCTATAGCTGTTACTGTACTTTGTTCGTGATGACCACACATGTACATCTTACTGAGATCAAGAGGGAAAATTTGAATGATAATTTAGTTTATGATCATGATGTATGAGCTGTTTAGAATTTCATAGCACATAGGTAGAACAATACATCTTTCAACCATGCCTTCTCTTGAACTCTTAGGGCCCTAATCGTTGCATCCCTAGAATGTGTTATCTTTTGATGCTGAGCACGCTCTTGCCCCCCATAAATAGCAACCAGCCAGAAAGAATGTGGGCAGGGCAAGAGATCCAGTCCAGTTTATGCAGTACATGTTTATCTTTCATCCAGAATGAATTAAGACCCACGCTGGGGAAAGCACTGCATGGATCAGAGGTGCAACAATTGGGAGGGTTCCTTGATGTCGCAGAGCAATGATTTCCAAAGACCTTGCAGGACAGGCATGTTGACCCCTAACATGTGACTCAGAGCCTGTGAGGGTGTGGATGACCACCCTGGTGTCAGTGGCAGAGGGGCATGGGGTGAAAAATACATACATCTATCCCAGCCACCATTGTTGACACATGTACGGGTGAGAGCTGATGCTTGTGTTTACATACGTGGCTCAAGTCCAAGAATTAGAAGAACACTTGTTGTTAACTTGTTAACAAGTTGTTAGCCTAGAGCCCTGAACTTGTCCTGTGCTCAACATGAGTGATAGTCACTCTAACTCAGCATGCAGTATGGTTCCTACAGCTCAATCTTGCCCCATCCTGTGAAAGAAAAACCACCCTGGCCAGTGGAATGATCTGTTCACCAGACAATGCTCCTGGAACAGAAGCAGGTGCTATGATGACTTCTCAGGTACAAATTCCAGAACAACTAGAGATATCTGGTTGACTCCACACAAGGAAGATGGTCAGATAGTGCTCTGAAGGGGAGAAGTGGTGACTGAGATCCACATGTCCTGGTCTGGGATTAGGATCCTCTGTCTGTGTTGCACTGCTGGCCTTAGAAGGTTCTAGGCACTGCAAGGGGACTCAGAAAACTGCAAGGAACCACTCCAAAGCACTGGGCCCACTGAGGCACTGAATTCAGACAGGGCCCCTCTTGTCATAGTCTAAGGGTGGTACCTCTTAATATTACTACTGTTACTTTACAAATAAAGAAATTGAGGTTTAAAACACCAAACGACCTGCTCAGGATCATATAAATCATTAGGAGAATGATGGGCTGCAATTTAGGTTTCAAAGCTCCAAATTTATGCTCTTTCCAGCCAACAACCAATTAATTTAACATCAGTCCAATCTTGCAAAATTTAAAGGAATTCTACTGCAATTCTACTGCAAGCAGAAAATTCTACAGCATAGTATAAACCATTGAGAAATAAGGATGGATTTTTATTTATTTACTTTTTCAGATTATGTAAGACTATGTGCATTTTTAAAGACAGTTATTTCAATGATTCTTTAAATGTATTTTATACCTGTTCAGCCCTTAACTCACAACTCCCTGAGAATTAAGTAGGGCAAGACAACATTTTCTACTTCTCATCTTGGGAACATACAGTTTAGAGAGTTTTATCCTGTTTTATCTTGGTCTTATAACTTTCAATAGAGGGAGTCATGATTTCAACCCGGTCTCTTGGATCCCAAAGCCCATGCTTTGCCATCTATTTCTTTCTGAGGATTTTAACATTACCAAATGATCTGATACTCAGCATTCTTCTGGTTTAACTGTTACTGGTGAACATTCTCATAGTTTCCTCTATTTTCAACTCATATCCTGTTCATAGTAAGTTACTATGGAGACATGACATATTATTGGTCTCTCTGTAGGACAGTGACCTGGCATATTTAACAATGCTCTGGGTATCTTAGCAACTCAACCAATATTATTGGTCTTTGCCTTCACAATTTGTACTTTTGCTGCAGTAAATGAAACCTGGATCAGGGCTAGTTTCTGGGGGGTAATAATGGAGTTTTTAGAAAGGAAGTGAGTATTAAATGCATCAAATATAATCTCTATTCCACCAACTACCTGTTCCCTTTCTATTAAAGCAGTTTTGAAAATGATTAGCAATGAGGAAATAGAAAACTAAGGGAAGGGTTTTCTTGGTGCTCCAGTGGTTAAGACTCTGTGCTTCTGCTGCAGGAGCCATGGGTTCAATCCCTGGCCAGGGAAGTTCCATGTGCTGTTCAGTGTGGTCAAAAGCACACACACACACACAAACAAACAAAAAGAACCCCAAACTAACTAAGGGATTTAGGCACCCAAAACTTCAATACCTATCACTTGCTTTATCGTTCTCACTTTGAATGTTATTAAACACGTCCTGAAATCCTGATGCTGGAAAAGATTGAAGGTGGGAGGAGAAGGGGATGATAGATGATGAGATGGTTTGATGGGATCACTGATGTGATGGACATGTTTGAGTAGGCTCTGGGGGTTGGTAATGGACAGGGAAGCCTGGAGTGCTGCAGTCCATGGGGTTGCATAGAGTTGGGCACGACTATGTGACTGAACTGAAATGAAATGAAACTCAACTTCCTTATATCTAAAATATAGCTTGAGATCGTAACTACCTCACAGACTTTTTTTTTCAGATTAGAGTCAACTGTGTATGTGAAAATGCTCTACCCATGTTGAAGTCTTGATGATTCAAGGGCTTATTCCTTTATTCCTTTTTAATTCTTCCAATTAAATATGTGCTTTCTGCAAACCTTGTGTTGGACATCAAGAGGAGAAAGTGTTGATGCAGTACCCACCACTGGATAGCTCATCATCTAGTTGAAAGATGAGAGATTCATCCGTCAAGTCATTTTAAGGGTTGTGGTCAGTTCAAAGGCTATGGGCAGCTCAGTTCAGTTCAGTCACTCAGTCGTGTCTGACTCTTTGCGATCCCATGAATTGCAGCAAGCCAGGCCTCCCTGTCCATCACCAACTCCCGGAGTTTACTCAAACTCATGTCCATCGAGTCGGTGATGCCATTCAGCCATCTCATCCTCTGTCATCCCCTTCTCCTCCTGCCCCTAATCCCTCCCAGCATCAGGATCTTTTCCAATGAGTCAGCTCTTCGCATGAGGTGGCCAGAGTGTTGGAGTTTCAGCTTTGGCATCAGTCCTTCCAATGAACACACAGGACTACTCTCCTTTAGAATGGACTGGTTGGCTCTCCTTGCAGTCCAAGGGATTCTCAAGAGTCTTCTCCAACACCACAGTTCAAAAGCATCAATTCTTTGGCGCTCAGCTTTCTTCAAAGTCCAACTCTCACATCCCTACATGACCATGGGAAAAACCACAGCCTTGACTAGAGGGACCTTTGTTGGCAAAGTAATGTCTCTGCTTTTGAATATGCTATCTAGGTTGGTCATAACTTTCCTTCCAAGGAGTAAGCGTCTTAATTTCATGGCTGCAATCACCATCTGCAGTGATTTTGGAGCCCCAAAAAATAAAGTCTGACACTGTTTCTACTGTTTCTCCATCTATTTGCCATGAACTGATGGAACCAGATGCCATGATCTTAGTTTTTTGAATGGGCAGCTAATGTGCATGAAAATGCCTTCCCCACCAACAGTGAACACTGTTACAGAAGAGGCAAGTATAACAACGAGTCAACTATATTGCATTGCAAATTTTATTGTTCACACTGTGGGAATAAAAAGCAACCAAATGAGAGAAGCAAAGGCTATTCCTTCTGAGCAAAGGAGTCAGCCTCCATTACTTGGTTTTGGAAGAGACTCAAAGGCAGGCAGAGGAGTGGGGAAACTGGAAAACTTCACAGTGGAGAAAAAAATAAGTTTTCAGGTATGTTCTGAGCAGAGGCTATTGGCATGGTGAAACTATAGGTGGGCTAACTAAGGATGGCCATCCTATGTGATTTTTGAAAAGGGATACATATTTGGCCTTCTCTGCTTGGTCCTAAGCTAGAAACATGAACAAAAGTTAGGAAAGCTTTTGGCTATTAATCCTGTCTTGGCCATTTGGGGCCAATTACAGGAGTTATTGTTTAGCTTCCTAGAACATCACTAGAGATTGCCATCTGACTTATAATGGACTGGCTTTCAGGACTGTTTTGTATAGAGAAGAGGCTGACTTCTTGGGAAGGTTGCTATGGTTGAGGGTCATATTCTGTTTTAACATATGGTCTGGCCACTGTTTATTTGTATATTCAGTCTCTCAACATATTTATTTACTTAAACTTCTTGAAACCAAAGAATAAATCTTGGTTGTTAGGTGTTGTTATCCTGAGCACCTCACAGAGGGTCAGATAAATATTTTGAGGTGGGTGGATGGAAGAAGTACAGAAAAAAGATGGGGAGGAAAGAAAAGGGGGGAAAGAAGAATGAAGCATAAAAAGGGAGCATTTCTATTGAGGGGATGACATGAGTAAAAGGATAGAAACTGACTGAACACACATCTGGGGAAAACATTGAGTAAATTGGCTTGACACGAAGCAGTGATTCCTGTAGGTGAATCATGTTGAAACAAGTCCATTAACAATAACTTTCTATATGGGCTTCACCCAGCAGAGAATTTATCTTTAAGTGGTTGAAAGCTAAGAAAGATGGAGAAATACAGTGAAGGGCAAAGGTGATCTGGAAAATTGTGGCTGCATTGGATCTCAAATATTTCAAAATGCAGTTGTAGTTATAAAACTAAATTTGTTTAAAAATACATTGTGGCTTTATTGAGCTTCAGGGAAATAATCTAGTATACTCTACTGCCTCTTTTGAGATTTTCATTAGCTTTCTGAAATTTTTTTATTTTAAAAACCTGGAAGGATTTTCCTTTTGCCAGCTGAAATTTGGTGCCAAATTTCCTGGGGACAATGTGTCTGAACAGAATCCTTTCCTGGACTTTTTGTCAAAAATATGTTGTGGGGGTAGGTTGGAAGGTGAGGGGCTGGTTTATTAGCTAATTTATGATAAATAAGATTCTCTGGTCAATTAAGTTTGGAGAATCTGCTCAGTCTATCACCTCTTAGAGGTGTAGAATGATGGCCTTGCCATATCGAAGGTTCTGAAGATCCTTCAGTTAAAAAGATTAACTTAAAAAAATGCATTGTTTCCAAAATTTAACTAACCACAGAATTTTGTTTCTGTGAAATACCTAGCTTTGTGAAATCTGCATGGCTATTGCTGCTTTAAATTTTAATATTCACGTATGCCAAAATTCCATGGACAAAACAATGTCAAACTACATCTACATGTTTGAAAACCTTTCTCACCAGCATGGCTTTTTCCATTTTACTGTTTGAAAGGTATCTTTGTAACATTATCTCTTTTGATTCTCAACTTTCAAATGATATAATCAGGGAAGAGATCATTATTTCCATTCTATAAGTGAGGCCCAGAGTGGCTCATATAATTGAAAATACATACATGAAAAATAGATGAATGGATGTGTGATTGGAGTGAGTCAATGGGCTAGACATTAGCAATGCATTTGGAGATTCTCTACTTTTACTATTTCACTGATTTGACAAATCCTTTTTATGCTTCCTTTGACCCAAGCAGTATACTTGAGAATACACAGAGATTAGTAAGGCTAAGTCCTCAACCTCAACAAGTCCACGGGGTACTTGCAGAAATAGAAGACAAATACTAATCAGAGTCCCAAGTGCTATAATCAAGGGGTGCCTCAAGATGTTATAGAAGCAAAAGGAAGGGCTGCTGCCGCATAGTTCTTTGTTTAAAATAGGACAAAGGGCTCCTTCGGTGATGACAGACCATGTGAGTACAGGGTATGGTGAACAGGCCCCTTTGTGCAAAGGAAAGCCCACATCAGGGTAGAAGCTATGGTGGCAAGCACTAGGACTCCTCATGCTTTCTTTTCACACAGTGAGAAAATCGTACCATCAGCAATGGGGTATTTCCTACTTGAGTGTTCAAGGGAAGTGTTGTTTGGAGTAAAATGGAAAATCAATAGAGGTTCCTGGAAGATGCATTGTGAACTGGTTCTTGAAGGTTGATTATAGCCAGGACATGGAAGCATCATGTCCTAACTCTATCAGCAGATGACTGGATAAAGAAGATGTCCCAGGTGGTGCTAGTGGTAAAGAACCCACCTGCCAATGCAGGAGATGTAAGAGACACTGGTCTGATCCCTGGGTTGAGAAGATCTCCTGGAGGAGGGCAGAGCAACCCAATCCAGTATTCTTGCCTGAAAAATCCCATGGACAAAGGAGCCTGGTGGGCTACAGTCCATGGGATCGCAAAGAGTTGAACATGACTGAAGTGACTTAGCACGCACTCATGGTATATATATATGGAATATTACTCAGCCATAAGAAGGGATGAAATTAGGTTATTTGTGGAGATGTGGATAGCCTTTGGGCAGGAACTGGTTCTCCAGTAATTGTTAGGGCCCCTGGGATGTTTGGCTGACTCTGTAGGTGGACTTCTGAGCTGGAAAGCTATGGAAAATGATTCTTAGCCAAAAAGAAAGCCTCTAGAGATAGTCTTCATTTGCTAGTTGCCCAGTGGGAAAGCCAAGTACACGAAAGAATCTCCAAGTGCTCTTCAGCTGGGATCCATCATGAGAAACTCTTGCATTGAGTGTGAAAGAAATTCTCCCATCCTCCTCCTTGAGTACACACATCTTTCATGAATTTTTGCTTAATGGGTTTACCCAATAAAGAAAATATTTACAGATTTGGGGGCTTAGCCATGTGATTTATTTACACAATTTTAACTTTGGTCTCTGCTCTGTGGCAGTCTGTGTTATGTACTGAATGCTGCTGTTCTGTGCTGAGTCATGTCTGACTCTGTGAGACCCCCAAGAACTGTAGCCCACCAGGCTTCCCTGTTCATGGAATTTTCTAGGCAGGCAAGAATACTGGAGCAGGTGGCCATTTCCTGCTCCAGGGGAATCGTCCCAACCCAGGGATCAAACCCATGTCTCTTGTATCTCCTGCACTGGCAAGTCAATTCTTTTACTACTGTGACATCTGGGGAACTCATGTACTGAATATACAATTATTAATGGGATGGACATAGTCTTTAGGAACTTGAATTAGTAGAATTGAATTTCATAGAAAAGATAAACACATGACAATACTAAATGAATGGCATTATGGTTAAAAAAAAATACTAAGGGACTCTGGAACTATGGGAATGGAGGACTGACATCTGGGTAAACCACAGGGGCCAGAATTAAAAACAAACTGAATTTAATTTGATGGTTTTTAACTCTGGGAGCACATGAACCCCCCAAGGCAGTTTTAAAATCAACCATGTTGGTGTACCATCAGAGACTAATTAAATTCAGATATTTGGATGTGGAGCCTACACATTTGTATTTTGTTAAAGATCTTTGGGTGATTATGATTATAACCAAGGTTGAAAACCACTAATTTAATTCATAAATAATTCACTGAGCAATTATCTTGTGTCAGGCTCTGTTCTAGGTTCAGAGGATACAGAGCAGAGATGATAGAAATGCAGGCTTTGACCTCAGGGAGACTGTCATCTAGTTGGGGTGATGAGCAATTCATAGATTATTGTAAAATAGTGTGGATGTTTAGTGAGAGGTATATCCAGAAGGTGGCTGAGCTGGGTCCTAAGGAATGCATGGGAGTATGTGAAGAAGAGAAAGGGAACTTCAGTCAAGGCTGGAAGGAGGTGATAAGATGTTGACCTGAACAAAGGAATGGGTGGTGAAAAGAATGTATTTCAAGGGTCCATAAACAATTTGGCATTGGTGGGTCATCAGTACCAAAGTAGGAAGAGACGGGATTTGAGACTGAAGAAACAGGCAAGGACAAAGAAATGGAAGGATATGGATGTCATATTGGCCCTTATTATGTGAATCAGTTTTCATAAAGGACACCTGGGATCTTCTGCATCAGACTAATACAGCCCCCAAAGCTTATATGTGACTATGTAAGACTTAAACCCAGAACAGAGTCTCTCAGGATGGGGACTGAGACATTCCTTGGGGGGTTTTAATGTCCACTAATTTGGAGAATTGTTGCTGTAAGATATGGAAGTTCTTGGAAATGCTTTAGCACACAAGTGTCCATTGGAGATGGCTTTCACACTTGCCATCCTAAAATGCCATAGTCTGTTGGATATCACTGAAATTTGGCATATTAATATGTGCATTGTCCTGAGCTAGCACTTGCAGTCTTGCTGTTGGAGGAACTTGAGGACTCAGAACTGGATAAAAGTGAAATCTAGATTCTCAGACTGCCTCTGGTTCAGGAGGTATATTTCCCATTGATAACAGATTCTGGAACATGAGAGACAAGCCACTAAGTACTTCTGTAGAAGAAAAATCACAACATGCAGGGTTCAGGATCCTAGCTTCTCATTTAACTTTCAGATGTGTGAACCTCAGTCAATCATGTCACCTCTCTGAGCTAGAGATGATAAATAAAAGCGAAACAATATATAAGCATATTCATGTAGCTTGCAGCAGTACCCACCATTTTTGGATCAGTTTCATGGAAGATAATTTTTCCACAGACTGGGGGGTCAGGGGGATGGTTTCGGGATGATTCAAGCTCATCACATTTATTATGCACTTTATTTCTAATCTAATGCTGCTCGTAATCTGACATGAGGCACCAGTCTGTGGCCCAGAGGTTGGGGACCCCTGCTCTAAGATATCTAAGTTGGGTTTATGATTCCATTTCATACATGGATTTTCAGAGAAATCAAGACATTAACAGCTACTCTTTCTATTCAAGGGGAGTTCCCTGGAGGCTCAGACAGTAAAGAATCTACCTGCAATGCAGGAAATGTGAGTTTGATCCCTGGGTCAGGAAGATCCCCTAGAGAAGGAAATGGCAACTCATTCCAGTATTCTTGCCTGGAGAGTTCCATGGACACAGGTGTCTGGCGGGCTACAGTCCACGGAGTCACAAAACTCAGACCTGACTGAGAGACTGAGCAATTTCTGTATTCAAAACTTTATATGTATCTAATACTAAATTGTTTACTTTGCACAAATTAACTTAATATAATCTGTTTATCAACCATGGAATGTAGGAACAATACTCCAAAAGTACAAACAGTTAAAAGGTATTACTGCCCCTAAATCCCACAGCTAGTAAGTGGTAATGTTAAATCTAAACCAAGGTCTTGCTAGCTCTAATTGCATACCCTTACTGTTGAACTGTTGCCCCGAGGTAACCACCTAGCTTTGAAATATCTACTCTTAGTGCCAAAAGTGTGCCTTCAAGATAGGTGGATTTCAATCAACTTTACCTTCTGTTTGTAAAAGATTTTCTATGTTATTATACTTCTTGGGAGATTATTTACTTCTGTCTTGAGATACTGAATTGTTTTTATGACAGGAAAAAAGAAAGACAGGGAAGACTTTAATGACCTTATTTTAACATCTCTTTAAAGATCCTATTGCCAAATACAGTTGCTTTCTTTTTTCTTTTTTTAAATTTTATTTATTGCTTTCTAAGGTATTGGTGGGTCCAAATCCAATGGGACTTTGACATAGGAATCTGTGGGGTTAGGATGAAGGTAAGGGTATACAATTCAGCCCATAACAGTGTACTTTTCTCTTCCTTAAATACTGTAAGCTCATAACTAATAAGAACCCACTGTATAGCACAAGGAAATATACTCAATACTCCATAATCACTTGTATGGGGAGAGAACCTAAAAAAGAGTGGATATATGTAGATATATATGTAACTGATTCAGGCTTCCCTGGTGACTTAGACAGTAAAGAATCTGCCTGCAGTGTAGGAGACCTGGGTTCAACCCCTGGGTCAGGAAGATCCCCTGGAGAAGAGAATGGCTACCCATGCCAGTATTTTTGCCTGGAGAATTCCATGAGCAGAAGAGCCTGATGGGCTACAGTTCAGGGCAGTCACAAAGAGTCGGACACAACTGAGTGACTTTCACAACTGATTCACTTTGCTGTATAGCAGAAATGGACACTACAGTGTAAATCAATTGTACTCCAATAAAAATTTTTTAAAAAGAAAGATGGGGAGGCTGAAGAAATTGAAAAGATATGTGAAACTTGATGTGGTATCCTAGTTAATTGATGTTGTACTGGGACCAAAAGTCTCAGAGAACAGAACAAGCATCTATCATTTCAATAGCAGTTAGGAGAAAAGTTGAAATAAATGAATTTTCTAAGCCTCTTTCCACATCCTTTAGAAATCTGAAAACATCAGCATAGCTCAAACGTGTTACCCAGTCAATGGAAGTCATTGGAAAAGTCAATCAGCCACTGGTATTTTCCCATTTTCTAACCGTTCAACCACCTGACCTGTGTAGTCATCTATTTCTGCACCCATCCATCATCCTATACTCATTTCCCTTCCATTTTTATATTCATGCTACCAATGTGATATATCTAGCATCAATTTATCATATCCAAGATCAATTTAGTAAGTATGAAAATGTTAACTATGCGCTTTAACTCAGCTATCCTTATTGAGTGCCTACTATCTGCCAAAGCCATTGGAAGAACTTTTACATACATCACATCAGCTTAGCGTCAGGCACTTTGTTATGATGAAAATAAATATGAACTATCTCTGACAAAGCTTCCTGTTCTTAAGGGATTAAAAAGTGAAACAAGCCATGACTATAAGAAACAATTATCTGAGAATACATAAGCAGTTACATTCCTTGGAAGATGAAACCATACTTAGCTGTCTTGCAGGAAAGAATGTGACTGAGTTCTAAATAAATGACTCTGATAGAAAAAGTCTAGAGGAGGAAATGGGAGAAATCAACATTCTTCATCTTCCAAGTTCTAGTTCAAACATTCCCTCCTCTGGGAAGTGTTTAACAAAGTCTGACTCCCTAGGGCTGGACCTAGTTTGTCTCCTCTGCTGTGGTTCGTAGCCATTTGCCCCAGCTTCTTTTACAGCACTTACTGTCTTCCAAGACATCATCTTATTTTTCAGGAGACTGCAAGGTGAAATAGAGAATGCAAAGATCTTAGTGAAATATACTTTGGATTAGAATACCATTTCTTATCATATGGGGTATCTAAGATGAAGAAATAGAGGAAAAGAACAGAATGGGAAAGACTAGAGATCTCTTCAAGAAAATTAGAGATACCAAGGGAACATTTCATGAAAGATGGGCTCGATAAAGGACAGAAATGGTATGGACCAAACAGAAGCAGAAGATATTAAGAAGAGGTGGCAAGAATACACAGAAGAACTGTACAAAAAAGATCTTCATGACCCAGATAATCATGATGACATGATCACTCATCCAGAGCCAGACATCCTGGAATGTGAAGTCAAGTGGGCCTTAGAAAGCATCACTATGAACAAAGCTAGTGGAGGTGATGGCATTCCAGTTGAGCTGTTTCAAAATCTGAAAGATGATGCTGTGAAAGTGTTGCACTCAATATGCCAGCAAATTTGGAAAACAGCAGTGGCCACAGGACTGGAAAAGGTCAGTTTTCATTCCAGTCCCAAAGAAAGGCAATGCAAAAGAATGCTCAAACTATTGTACAATTGCACTCATCTCACACGCTAGTAAAGTAATGTTCAAAATTCTCCAAGACAGGCTTCAGCAATACATGAACTGTGACCTTCCAGATGTTCAAGCTGGTTTTAGAAAAGGCAGAGGAACCAGAGATCAAATTGCCAACATCCGCTGGATCATGGAAAAAGCAAGAGAGTTCCAGAAAAACATCTATTTCNCTCCAAAATCACTGCAAATGGTGACTGCAGCCATGAAATTAAAAGACACTTACTCCTTGGAAGAAAAGTTATGAGCAACCTAGATAGCATATTCAAAAGCAGAGACATTACTTTGCCAACTAAAGTCCGTCTAGTCAAGGCTATGGTTTTCCCTGTGGTCATGTATGGATGTGAGAGTTGGACTGTGAAGAAGGCTGAGCGCCGAAGAATTGATGCTTTTGAACTGTGGTGTTGGAGAAGACTCTTGAAGAGTCCCTTGGACTGCAAGGAGATCCAACCAGTCCATTCTGAAGGAGATCAACCCTGGCATTTCTTTGGAAGGAATGATGCTGAAGCTGAGGCTCCAGTACTTTGGCCACCTCATGCAAAGAGCTGACTCACTGGAAAAGACTCTGATGCTGGGAAGGATTGGGGGCAGGAGGAGAAGGGGACGACCGAGGATGAGATGGCTGGATGGCATCACGGACTCAATGGACGTGAGTCTGAGTGAACTCCGGGAGATGGTGATGGACAGGGAGAGCTGGCCTGCAGCGATTCATGGGGTCGCAAAGAGCTGGACACGACTGAGCGACTGAACTGAACTGAAGATGATGATTTTATGAGCTAACCCTTAGTAATAGGTTTCACCCATTTTGCTGAACACTTTGCATAATGGGATTTAGTCCTCAGCACATCTTACCCTGGTTTTATGCTATTTATAACTCCATTTTACAAATAAGTAAGGTGAGGCTGAAGCAAATTTTCAAATTGCTATCATCAGTGGCAGAGACTGGTTTCAAACAATTGTCTAAAAAACATGCATTTGAAGAAAACATGCACAGGGACTTTCCCTGGTAGTCCAGTGGCTAAGACACCACGCTTTCAAAGCAGGGGGCCTGGGTTTGATCCCTATTCAGGGAACTAGATCCTACATTCCACAACTAAGAGTCTGTATGCTGGAACTAAAAAAGGAAAAGATCCTGTAAGCTGCAAAGAATCTCATGTGCCACAGCTAAGCCTGGGTACAGTCACATAAATAAATAAAAAGAAATTTAAAAAGAAATATATGCAATAATTCTACTCAATTCACTTACTTGCTCAGCATGTCAATCTCATTCTCTATAAGTTAGGGCTGAAAATATCCCATAGTGCTCTGAGACAGCATCATAGGCTGTGAATATATTCTCAGTCAGGTGCTCTGGACTGAGCACGATGGTCCAGCTCGGCTTCACTACAGCTTTCTTTCCGTCCCTTTAAGATGCCAAGCTCAGTTCTACCGTCATAGTTTTCTTCTTTCTGCATGCAATGCTCTATCCTTCTATCTGTGCAAATCTGGCTTCAGTTTACCAATTGAATCTTAGCAAAACTGTGATCTCATTGTACGATCTGTCCCGAAGAATCTAAAACAAAAGCCCAGACCTATTACTTTCTATAGATTGTAAGCTAATTCATTTTTCTTCATACTTTTTTCCACTGATGCTATATATTTCATTAATTGGTTGTTTTTACTTGGTTATTTGCTTATTTAGGATTGATCAAGGAGTTTATTTTTATTCGACCCATTTTCATTAGCAAGTTATAGATCATTTTACTTTTAAAGATTTTCTTTGAGATGAAAACACAAATGCCTTATTAGAATATAATACAAATGAATGATTTTACTACTTTCCTGATGATGCAGAAAAGGGCCTTAGAACAAGTTCAATTCACTTATTCTCTCACTTATTTTGCATTATTATACCATCAGTTTAAATTCTGCATATAGTTAAAACTATGTGATATTATTTCTTTGAGAAGTTAATTTTCATTCATGTTGGATTACTTATTTACTATTTGCATTAACTCTAAATTTGGGAGACAGACACAGCTCATTTGGCTTAGAGAAGACAAAGTAGGAATCAACGGTTGAAGATATGAAAGGAAAGGAAAATGGAAGAGAAACAAATTAATGTGTTAAGTACCTGCATATAAACATATACAGGATGTGTATAGGATATGTATATGATATTATCATCAGAAAGATAAATACAGTAAATTAAACAGCTAGAATTCATTCTTAAAACCTTCAAATTCCAAACACTGTACTCAGCGATACACAGCACTGCAACTCTGTTTTGCTCATTTGACTAGTTTTCAACTGTTGGCTTTTTCTAAAATACTGTCTGGGAGTGGAGTGAAGTGTTTCCTAGAATAGCTTTCTATTCTTGGAATCCTTTCTGTCTGCTTAAGTTTTGCAGTACTTCTTAAGGGCCATTACTTTAATCATACATCAGTGGTCATTTCTACTTGAGAAAGAGTCCTTTTTAAGGGAATGGTCACTTGATCACTTCAGAGCTCCGAGTCTGCAGGCTCTCCATCCAGTATCAGAAACCTTGGAGAGAGGTTATTCACAGCAAGGATATACACAATAAGCCAGAAAACTGGGAGATGGCTTTGAAACTTAATTTTCTTACAGCAAATAAAGAAAAGTCTGGCTTTCACTGGAGAGTGATTCAAGTTCAGGTTCAACTTAGAGTGAACGTCTCCCATAATTATGTAACTTGAATGTGAGACTACATTCACCTGAAGCACTGTATTTCCCAGTTATACTTGTGACCTTCAGACTCACTCTTGGGACTGAACAAGCTGAGATGATTTTTCCAACCCACACTCAGTCCTGCCTGGAGCTCTGATCGCTGATGCTGTAACATCAGGTCCACTGTTTCCTTTATAGAGGTGCAGCTACTTGCACTTTGGTTTCCTCAGAAGGATGATAGGAGGAATGGTAAACATCCTTATATAGTTTAACTACCAATATACTGGGTTTCCCTGGTGGCTCAGTGGTAAAGAACCCGCCCGTCAATGCAGAAGACACAGGTTCAATCCCTGGATTGGGAATATTCTCTGGAGAAGGAAATGGCAATCAACTCCAGATTCTTGCCTGGAGAATCCCATGGACAGAGGATCCTGGTGGTCCACAGGCCTGGATAACAAAAGAATCGGATGTGATTTAGCAACTAAACAACAATAATAGCAACAACAACCAATAATACCAAATCTTCTGTCTCAGATTTTACTGAAATTTGGGCACCAACTATAGGGAATAACAATAATAATAAACATAATCTTGAAACATGCAAAATATTCTTCAAGCTTATGGAAAAAATTTAAAAGAAAACCTGATTACTAGAGGTGCTCTCTTGGGTTATCTTAGCTCCTACCCTAATTTCTGAGGTCTTCCTCTCCTCTTCCTCCTCCCCTTCCTCCTCCTCCTCTTATTCCCCCTCCTCCTCCCAAAGAAATAGCTCCTCATTCATCCCTATAGTTTGAATCTACATACATACACATAAACACAAGCATACCCACATGTGTGCACTCACAGACAGGCATAGAGACACACCCATAGACATGCACAACACACTAAGCTTACTCTATGTGCTATCTCTTCTTAGCCATGAGGCAATTTGCAAAGCACAGTAATTTTCTAGTCACACATTTCCCAGTGTCAGTTATTGGATCTAGCTTCTCAGCAGGAGGAGTTTACAAATCCATATGCAGTTTGATGCTCAAGTCCAGTGATCGAGTCCCAGCTGGGCTTTGACACTCCAGATTGTAAACTGTCCTCCAAGCCCCCTTAGTTTGTATGAGGTTAAAAATACATACCTTTATTCATCTGGAAAAGTTCTGACAGTGAGTAAATGATATACCCAGCTTCCAAGAACAACCAAAAATATTTCAGACTAGAAAATTCTACATCTGTATTAATAAAAAGAAATATTTTCCCAATGGAAATGGAATGGAACAGAATATAGTCTGAAAATATTTCCCATGCTCTCAACAGAGGTGAAAAATGTATGTGCAGGGGGAGAAAGGGATAAGAAAATAGAAAAACAAATATAGAGGATAAATATGGATTTTGAGATCAGTTTTGATGACAAATCATACCCTTGTGGCCTGTTTGTTTTCAGAGTGTATCACCTACTATCTACAGCCTTTGGCAGGTTGATTCATGAATTCCCATGGTTTATAGTTAGTTCACTCCTTTAAGTCAGGAATCTTCAGAAGATAAATTCTAAATTTTAACCTACCAAGATGGGAAATGAATATTCTCTAGAAAAAAGTGGAGAATTCTCATAATACTCTTTTCTGATCACTTGAGTGAAGGCAATTTTGTTTTCTCCCAGGAATATTTGCATTTTAGCTAAGAGTTCCATTGGGAGATGTCGATCATCTTTAAAAGGAGAAAAGTAATCATGGTTCAAGACATTCGGAAGTTATATGCCCTTTCCACCAGTGTGACTATTCTTCAAGGATGTCATTCCTTGCTTGGTTTCCTTTTTAAACTCTTCGTTCATTAATGTCAGCTCCCCCTTCTGGGGTCTGCTCCTCCCTTGCGTGTCATTAAATCAGTACTACCAATTTTCAGCCATCATCTTTCCACTCATTTCCCTATTTTCTCCATGTTCCTGGTTCCATTAGTTGCTTTCAGTGTTAATCTTTATCTATAGAGATATTTATCCTTTTATCTTCTATTGATTGTGAACATTGGTTTTCCCATTTGCATCTCAATTTGATTATGAATTTCTCATGGGCGTGCACATTATAGTTTTCATTCTATTCCCAGTACCTAGTGTAGTTCTGATACAGGGTTGGCACTCAATGACTGTTACGTGGATGAGCAATCATATCATCTGTCAAAACTTTCTCTGATATAGCTGAACTTCCATGGATATATACATCCAATTGTCCAAATCATACCCACTTTTATCGATGTATCAGTACTTTAATCGATACTCTACCTATCAGTAAATGAGCCTGGTGGGCTACAGTCCATGGGATTGCAAAGAGTCAGACATGATTGAATGACTAAAACTTTCAGTTTTATAGATGTAGGTATTTAGATAGATAGATAGAGGTTCTATTTAGAGAAAGAGAGAGGGAGAGAGAGGGAGATTTAATACAAATTATACTCTAATCGATATATCAGTAAATTCTGAGGCAGTTATATTAACAGCTACCATTTTTGAGCACCTATTATATGACACAATTAATAACTAATTTGCATACAGCATTTAACACAGGTAAAGTTAGTGAAGTAGTGCTTTTCATGAGAAACTTCTTGTAACTATCCAAATTAGAGGAAATGTTTACTTGCAACGTTGTTTAAATAAGGTGAAGTGCTGGATATGTATAATAGCCAAAAAAATTTCTTTTTTGTCACCATCTCCTTTATATTAGTCAGATAAAATATAATATGTCTATTTTTATCTATATACAGAGAGATATAGATAGACCCACTCTAGTATTCTTTCCTGGGAAATCCCATGGACAGAGGAGCCTGGTGGGCTACAGTCCATGGGGTTGCAAAGAGTAAGACATGACTGAATGACTAAAACTTTCAGTTTCATATATGTAGATATTTAGATAGCTAGATAGAGGTTCTATTTAGAGAAAGAGAGAGGGAGAGAGAGGGAGATTTAATACAAAGAACTGTCTTATTATGGAGACTGAGAATTTCCCATGATCTACCAGATCCAAGCCAAAGAAATCTGGAGAGATTTAGGACAGCTGTGGGGTAGTTTCAGTCTACATCTGGAGGTCTGAGAACCGGGAGCAATGATGGGTTAAGTCTCAGGCCCAGGCAGAAAAGCAAGACTAGTATTCTGGTTCAACAGCTAGGTGGAGAGAGGATTCTCCTTGCCTCTGCCTTTTTGTTTTACTCAGGTCCTTAATGGACTGGATGATGCCCACTGACATTGCAAGGAGGGTAATCTTCTGCACTGTCTTTATTTAGAATGTTCAGTTGCTAATCTCTTCAAGAAACGCCCTAACAGACACATTCAGAAATAATATTTCACCAGATATGTAGGCAACTGGTGACCCAGTCAAGCTGACACAAAAAATTAACCATCACAGGCTGATTTATAAAATTTCCACTATTCCCACCTCTCTCCCTCTCTGAGAGTACGTCTCTGTTTATTTAGATATTAATTGTTAAATCTTCCCAGGAAAAACCTGAGCTAGGAACTTGACTCTATTACTTCGATTACTGAACATCTTCTAAGCCTGAGCACTTTGTGTCAAAACCAGGAATGACACTTAATTGACAGCTTTACATAAGACAAATTCAGGTGAAATATCCAACGTAATGTGTGGCATATGTCTGGATCACAATAAGTATTTCGTTTCCCCCCTATTCATCCTTTTCATACCCCCAGTTACAACTATCTTGATATACCCTCTGGATGCAATACAGATTTCTTCTTTCCACTGGCAGTAAACTTTGCTTTTATTTTTAACACAGAGTTGTTGCACTAATGCATTTCCTCAGGAGAAGTACCCTTTTTCATATTAACCTGAGTGGTAACTGTAAGGGTGGAATTGGATTACAAATAGTAAGAATGCATTCAAGTCTTCAATTATTAATAATGAGTGGTCAAGCAATTAACAAGTCAAGGTACATTTGCTGGGAAGTGAATGATGGTAGTGTTCTTATCCAGAAATCGGAGCAGTAATTTCTGAATTTCATCTGACCGCCCACAAGTGCAGAAAATCCTGCTCTCAGTGGCATATCATCGTGATCCATTTTTATACTCAGTGAGGCTTAACAAGTTATTTTGAAATCCCAGAGCTCTCAGATGGTATTTTATTGGCTTGTACTTACTCATTTTCCAGTGTTAATAGCACCATAAAATAGCAAGCTTGATTCAGTACAATATTGGCATGATGAGTCAGCAGTTTATTAATCCCATACATATGGGGCAATTTATTAACCCCGTTTGAAGCAATGGGATTGTTGAATGTTACTCTGGGAATACACATGTTGAAAGTTTGTTTTGTTTTACATGATTGAAGAATCAAAGAGTTGATAATCATTATCAACGCTTCTTAATACTTAATGAATTCAGAACTAAGAAATTAGAATGAACGAAGCAGGCCTGGTATAGAAAACAATAGTAACCAAAAAAGCAGTGGGGCAGTGACTGAAAGGAAAGTGCATGACCCATCGGTATGTAATTAGATGTGGATCTGGCTTTTTCTGTTATTCTGGGAATTGTGGACCCAAATTTCCAGTTAAGGAAAACTGCTGCTAAGCATTCTACCTCTAAAAGAAAGCTGCTAACAAATGAGCTGACATGATGGGGGAAAAAAATCTGGCTACCTGTGTTCACCATCATAAGCCACACCCTTCCGAGCACACGTAGTATAGTGGGGAGGGGACAGGCAGAGCCAGACAAAGAATGTTCGTCCTTCCAGAAACACAGCTTTCATAGACAGAGGGCTTTTCTTTCCTGTGTGCGTTGACATCTTTCCCCAAATCCCAAAGTTATCAATGTGATTGAGGGTACCTAGCAAGAAAGGAGAAGGCATCATGTGTCCTGGGTAGATGCTTGCTAAATTGCAGAATTATTCTTCTCTTTTCATGGATAAAGAAACTGAGGCTCAGAGCACAAAGATCACTGAGAGTGTAACATTGGAAACAGGATTCCAGCCAAAGTGGACAGATTTCTTGACTATGATACTTTAAGGGCAAAGGAGGAATAGCAATTGGATTCATCTTCAAATGTTATCTGCTGTCACACCCAAAGGCCAATCTGAGAAGGACCCTGGCTGGTTTGAAGAGGATCTTGGTCTGGACCATGACATCAGCAACCATCCTTTTACCTTCCTTTTATGATGATGCTGAAGCTGAAACTCCAGTACTTTGGCCACCTCATGCGAAGAGTTGATTCATTGGAAAAGACTCTGATGCTGGGAGGGATTGGGGGCAAGAGGAGAAAGGGACGACCGAGGATGAGATGGCTGGATGGCATCACGGACACGATGGATGTAAGTCTGAGTGAACTCTGGGAGATGGTGATGGACAGGGAGGCCTGGCGTGCTGCGATTCATGGGGTTGCAAAGAGTCGGACACGACTGAGTGACTGAACCGAACCGAACCAAACCGAACAGTCATTATTATGCTTCTGCTTTTTCAAGATTTCAGCTGACCTTGGAAATAATACTACTAATAGGCATGATTTTCTCTATCTCTCGTACCATGTGTGTAACTTATTATATATATGTGTGTATATATATACACACACACACAGTTCAGTTCAGTTCAGACACTCAGTCATGTCTGACTGTTTGTGACCCTATGGACTGCTGTACACCAGGTTCCTTGTCCATCACCAACAACTCCCAGAGCTTACTCAACTCATGTCCATTGAGTCGGTGATGCCATCCAACCAATTCATCCTCTGTCATCCACTTCTCTTGCTGCCTTCAATCTTTCCCATGATCAAGGTCTTTTCCAGTGAGTTGGTTCTTCCCATCAGGTGGCCAAAGTATTGGAATTTCAGCTTCAGCATCAGTCCTTCCAATTAAATATTCAGGACTGATTTCCTTTAGGATGGACTGGTTGGATCTCCTTGCAGTCCAAGAGACTCTCAAGAGTCTTCTCCAACACCACAGCTCAAAAGCATCAATTCTTCAGTGCTAAGACTTCGTTATAGTGCAACTCTCACATCCATACATGACTAGTGGAAAACCCACACCTCTGGCCAGAAGGAGGACCTTTTTTGGAAAAGTAATGTCTCTACTTTTTCAATATGCTGTCTACGTTGGTCATAGCTTTTCTTCCAAGGAGCAAGTGTCTTTTAATTTCATGGCTGCAGTCACAATCTGCAGTGATTTTGGAGCCCCCCCAAAATAAAGTTTGTCACTGTTTCCATTGTTTCCCCATCTATTTGCCACGAAGTGATGGAACCAGATGTCATGATCTTAGTTTTCTGAATGTTGAATTTTAAGACAACCTTTTCACTTTCCTCTTTCACTTTCATCAGGAGGCTCTTTTGTTCTTCTTTGCTTTCTGCCATAAGTGTGGTGTTATCTGCATATCTGAGGTTATTGATATTTCTCCCAGCAATCTTGATTCCAGCTTGTGCTTCTTCCAGTCCAACATTTCTCATGATTACTCTGTATATAAGCTAAATAAGCAGGGTGACAATATACAGCCTTGATGTACTCCTTTTCCTATTTGGAACCAGTCTGTTGTTCNGGGTGATATGAATACAATTGGGTGGTAGTTTGAGCATTCTTTGTCATTGCCTTTCTTAGGGATTGGAATGAAAACTGACCTTTTCCAGTCCTGTGGCCACTGCTGAGTTTTCCAAATTTGCTAGCATATTGACTGCAGCACTTTCACAGCATCATCTTTCAGGATTTGGAATAGCTCAACTGGAATTCTATCACCTCCACTAGCTTTGTTTGTAGTGATGCTTCCTAGGGCCCACTTGACTTCACATTCCAGGATATCTGGCTCTAGGTGAGTGATCACACCATTGTGATTATCTAGGTCATGAAAATCTTTTTTGTATAGTTCTTCTGGGTATTCTTGCCACCTCTTCTTTATATCTTCTGCTTCTGTTAGGTCCATACTATTTCTGTCCTTTATTGAGCCCATGTTTACATGAAATGTTCCCTTGGTATCTCTAATTTTCTTGAAGAGATCTCTAGTATTTCCCATTCTATTGTTTTCCTCTGTTTCTTTGCCTTGATCACAGAGGAAGGCTTTCTTATCTCTCCTTGCTATTCTTTGGAACTCTGCATTCAGATGCTTATATTTTTCTTTTTCTCCTTTGCCTTTTGCTTCTCTTCTTTTCTCAGCTATTTGTAAGGCCTCTTCAGACAGCCATTTTGCTTTTTTACATTTCTTTTTCTTGGGGATGGTCTTAATCCCTGTCTCCTGTAGAATGGCACAAACCTCTGTCCATAGTTATTCAGGCACTCTGTCTATCAGATCTAATCCCTTGAATCTATTTGCCACTTCCACTGCATAATTGTAAGGGATTTGAGTTAGGTCATACCTGAATGGTCAAGTGGTTTCCCCTACTTTCTTAACTTTAAGTCTGAATTTGACAATAAGGAGTTCATGATCTGAGCCACAGTCAGCTCCCAGCCTTGTTTTTGCTGACTGTATAGAGCTTCTCCATCTTTGGCTGCAAAGAATATAATCAACCTGATTTTGGTGTTGACCATCTGGTGATATCCATGTGTAGAGTCTTCTCCTGTGTTGTTGGAAGAGGGTGTTTGCTATGACCAGCATGTTCTCTTGGCAAAACTCTATTAGCCTTTGCCCTGCTTCATTCTGTACTCCAAGGCCAAATTTTCCTGTTACTCCGGGTGTTTCTTGACTTTCTACTTTTGCATTCCAGTCCCCTATAATGAAAAGGACATCTTTTGGGGGGTGCTAGTTCTAAAAGGTCCTGTAGGTCTTCACAGAACTGTTCAACTTCAGCTTCTTCAGCGTTACTGGTCAGGATATAGACTTTGATTTCTGTGATACTGAATGGTTTGCCTAAGAAGCGAACAGAGATCATTCTGTCATTTTTGAGATAACATCCAAATACTGCATTTTGGACTCTTTTGTTGATTATGATGGCTACTCCATTTCTTCTAAGGGATTTTTGCCCAAGTTGTAGATATAATGGTCATCTGCACTAAATTCACCCATTCTAGTCCATTTTAGTTCACTGATTCCTAAACTGTCAGTGTTCACTCTTACCATCTCATGTTTGACCACTTCCAACTTGCCTTGATTCATGGACCTAACATTCCATGTTCCTATGCAATATTGCTCTTTACAGCATAGGACTTTACTTCCATCACCAGTAACATCCACAACTGGGTATTGTTTTTGCTTTGGCTCCATCTCTTCATTCTTTCTGGAGTTATTTCTCCACTGATCTCCAGTAGCATATTGGGCACCTACCAACCTGAGGAATTCATCTTTCGGTGTCATATCTTTTTGCCTTTTCATGCTGTTCATGGGGTTCTCAAGGCAAGAATACTGAAGTGGTTTGACATTCCCTTCCCCAGTGGACCACCTTTTATCACAACTCTCCACCATGAGAGTGGTTTTGTCAGAACTCTCTGCCACCATCTTGGGTGGCCCTACACAGCATGACTCATAGTTTCATTAAGTTAGACAAGGCTGTGGTCCATGTGATCAGATTGGTTAGTTTTCTGTGTTTGTGGTTTTCATTCTGTCTGTCCTCTGATGGAGAAGGATAAGAGGCTTATGGAAGCTTCCTGATGGAGAGACTGACTGAGGGGGAAACTGGGTCTTGTTCTGATGGGCGGGGCTGTGTCAGTAAATCTTTCATCCAATTTTCAGTTGACAGAAAATTGGCATTTGGCAGAACAGTGTTCCCTCCCTGTTATTTGACCTGAGGCCAAACTATGGTGGAGGTAATGAAGATAATGGTGATTTCCTTCAAAAGGTCCTGCAGCAGGCCACCACCGACCCACACCTCCTTCAGGGATGCATGGACACTGGCAAGTCTGGTCAGTCTCTGGTGGGGTCACTGCTCGTTTCTCCTGGGTCCTGGTGCACATAAAGTTTTGTTTGTGCCCTCCAGGAGTCTGTTTCCCCAGTTCTGTGTAAGTTCTTGTAGCTCATAGGTGGGGTTAATGGCGACCTCCTCCAAAAGGGCTTATGCTATACGCAGGTCTACTGTACCCAGAGACCCTGCCCCTATGGCAGGCCACTGCTGACATGTACCTCCACAGGAGACACTGAAACGCAGTTCTGGCTCACAGTTCCGTGCAATCCCCTGGTGCGCACAAGCCTTGTTTGAGACCTCTGAGTGTCTCTGGCAGGTATGGGGTTTGAGTCTAAACACAATTTTGCCCCTCCCACTGTCTTGCTGGGACTTCTCTGCCCTTGGACGTGGGGTATCTCCTCAAAGTCGCTCCAGCACTGCCCAGCTGGATTGCCTCCACGTCTTCTCAGCCACCAGGAGCTGACCCTTAAGGAAGGTGCCATTGTGAGCACTGGCTGGCTGGCTTCTGGTTTTGCCAACAGGAGGTGAGAGAAATGGCCAGGGATTTCTTCCCCATTCCCTCCCTGCTCTGGGACCCTGTTTTCTTTGGTGGCTCAGATGGTAAAGAATCTGCCTGTAATGTGGGCGACCTGAGTTTGATCCCTTGGGTTGGGAAGATCCCCTGGAGGAGGGCATGTCAACCCACTCCAGTATTCTTGCCTGGAGAATCCCATGGACAGAGGAGCCTGGCGGGCTACAGTCAATGGGGTCACAAAGAGTCAGACACAACTGAGTGGATAAGAGCACATATACATACATATGTATATATGTGTGTGGGGGTATATATATATATATATATATATATATA